>OY735208.1:64207958-64302958 GCA_963457665.1 Thysanoteuthis rhombus
AAAAGAAAAAGGAGGGATGGAGTTGAATAAGGTAAATCACTTTATCGATGGCCAGATGAACCAAACAGG
This sequence comes from Thysanoteuthis rhombus, assembly GCA_963457665.1. Classification (NCBI taxonomy): domain Eukaryota; kingdom Metazoa; phylum Mollusca; class Cephalopoda; order Oegopsida; family Thysanoteuthidae; genus Thysanoteuthis; species Thysanoteuthis major. The sequence goes on from OY735208.1 coordinate 64,208,028, forward strand.
TTCGGGGAGTAGTTGCTCTTTGATGCCCATGATAGAAAGGTATGACAAATCTTGGAAAAGATCCTTGTCTAAAGACGGATAGCAAAATGATTATGATGATGTTGTCTAAATGTTACTTTTTAATGCTCATTTTAGTACAAAGGCTGCTTAATGTGCTGTAGTATTTCTGCAAGGAATGTAAACTTTTTGTTCATCCTACTATTTGATACATGGAATACGAGGACTTCCGATGTTTAGGAATCCGTTCCATTCTTGTGGTTGCTATCTTTCTCTTCTTATTCATTTTTTTTCTTCTCTCGTTTGAACATAATTCTCCTTTGTTTTGTTTTTCTTTTATCTTTTCATTAGGTTTTTTTTTCACCTTTGGGTATTTTAGCGTATTTTGATTTCACAATCATTATTTTGTTTCCTCCCTTTGAAATTACGTTTTGATTATTGTTCGTCAGTTGCGCATGCAAATACAGATTAGAATTGTTTTTATCAAACAGCTCATGAATATGTACATTTCTATGCTAAAGAAGATTTTGAATTACAATGAATCTCTTAACGATATATATATATATATATATATATATATATATATATATACATATATATATATATATATATATACATATATATATATATATATATATATATATATATATATATATATATATATATATATATATATATATATATATATATATATATATATAATGAAATAATAGATTCACTACACAAACGCGTTTATATTTCTACCCTGTTTGTGCTTCTCCATGAAATTATTCGATCTATTTTAGATTCCTATTTAAAACATTATCTGGTGTGGGTATATTTCACTGGTTGAAAAATATTCTTTATTATTCATGTTACTCTTGTTTTTTCTTTCCCTCATCAATTGAACGAATACGGCTGTGGCTGAAAATCAAAACTTACTTCAGATGTTCTGGGTACTTTCTTCTATCAGTGCGTTGTTAATCCATCTCTTACTTGTGGCATGCTTCCTCTGATGGAGAACTACTTTCCAATCCTCATCTGCCCCTCAGGTGTGAGGGTGCCATATTCTAAATATTTTGTTCTGTTGTAAATAAAAAAGTCATTTTTATACATAGTTATATATTTGTATTCATGGTTTATATTTTTTGCACACCAATACATACAATTCAACCCCTTTTCATACATTTTTCCTTTCTTTTTTGTAGGTAAGTTGTTCATCCTAACGTTCACAGTATCTAATTCATGAAGAATTTAAGGTAAGCACCCAAAACTAATTTTCTAAGCAAAATGTTGAACTGTCGTGTGCAATGAAGGTACCTGTTTTCGTCTGCAAATAATCACCTTTAAAGAAAATTATCTAAACTATCTTTGTCGAGAAAGATTGTGCACGTATAGAAACAAATTCAAGAGTGTATCGAGAGACTCTATGAAACATACAAAACGAAATGCATCGTTATGTGTATTTGAAATAGTGTATAAACTGTTCGTACACCGTGAATTCTGAAAGAAAATATACTTGATATTCACTGAGTCTTACCTAGACTGACCCTCGGCCACAGTTTTGGCACATCAATAGCGCATCAGACTAATCATAGTAGTAATGGTCTACATTGTGAGTTAACCATCACTGCATTGATTTTGAAACCAAGAAGTCACGAAATGTTGAGGGATTTCGCAAGATCCCAAGAAATTTCACAAATTTCACTGTCTCAAAGTAACATCTCTCCGACCGTCTGTCTCTCTGTCTCTGTCTGTCTGTCTGTCTGCCTCTCTCTCTATATATATATACATAGAGACAGAGACAGAGACAGGGAAAGAGAGACAGAGAAAAGATAAATAAATAGATAGATATAAGTAACAAAACAATCGATAAAAAGTCTGATATTTCGTCCATCAGATTAGTCTAAGATGTGCAATATGACATATGTTTCCATCTGATGTAAAGTGACGATGAAGTTGAATCATTCGAAAAGCAAATAATGAGATTTATCAACTCATACCTCTAACCCAAGCATCCCAAAATGGAAAATGGGTTTCAGCAATCAATAGTTGAATAGATATCAAATTTATAAGAGCCGTGACAAAAATATTCAATAAAAAACAAAAAAAAAATGTTTTTCGTATTTCATTGAGGGATATTTGGGCCAAATGTTACATTGATTTGTTTGCTCTTCATTTTTTTCGAGTCTTGATTCAGAAGCGAATACACAGCTTTTCTGTTTGAAACGTGGATGACAGTATTCAAATCAAAATAACATATAATTCTTTCGGGCTAAATAAAAAAAAAACAGCATTTTGATATAGATTAAATGAACTTTTACCGACGAATTTGTTTCCTACTTGCATAATCTACGTAATTTATGGGTATATCATCATTAAAAAAAATTATTTTTCTTCTATATTCTCTTTGAGAAGGTAGTATTAGAGAATATTTGTTGCTTCGTGCTTACATGAGTATGCTTCAACATTTTTGTTTAAAAGGAGAACGTTTATATCCTGTGCTTGGTGTCAGTTACTATGGAAGCTTTTGTACAAGTGTCAGTTACTGTTGAAGCTTTTGTACAAGTGTCAGTTACTGTTGAAGCTTTTGTACAAGTGTTAGTTACTGTGGAAGCTTTTGTACAAGTGTCAGTTACTGTTGAAGCTTTTGTACAAGCTTACAGTTAATTTATAACAATTTCGATGATTATCTAACAATATGATCAGGCCTAATTATATATATATATATATGTATATATATATATATATATATATATATATATATATATATATATATATATATATATATATATATATATATATATATATTGTTTTTGTGACTGCTTGTAAATATTATGGCTTTATAAATACATAATGTAGCAACTCAAGTGAAAATATCTTCATTTGTACTTCAACAAGGCAAAGGTCATGTACAACACACAAGTCGGAAATAAATTGACAACTTTGAAAATCGCAAACGAAAAGTGGGAAAAAGTAGACTACTATATCAACCGAGGACAAAGAATCTGCAAATCCCCCAAAGAAGAAGAAATCAAGCGAATAATTACTCATATGGCAAGCCTTTCGTATAGTAAGTTCATCCTCCAAGAACAAGAAAATCCCATTTGCCCTAGAAAGAAGGGTAAACATCCAATGCTTTGTCCCGATAGTCATACATATAGCTGAAATATGGAACATATCCCAAAGGTCGACCCTGAAACCAGAAACCATGCAGTGTGAGAATCATGCTCAACATTACATGAAGATAGCACTATATAATAAGAGAGAAACAGGAGTCCTAAATATCATAGAACTCATTTGAAATCTCAGCATGGGCTGGTCATGTTGCAAGAATGCCAGAAAACTGCTGGAAACCAGGACTTGCAACATAGATCCCCTGAGATCACATGCAAAATCAAAGCTCGTACCATACAAGATGGAGAGAGGAACAAGTCAAGTTCAAAAAGTATTGGCTCTGCGGCGCTGATTATTGAGGGGGGAAAGTCTACATCCAGTGACTGACGATGGAAGACTGATGATGATATACTTACACATAAGATGCTCCAAAAATAATGTGAAGGATAGATACATTGCCGGCTGGATAGATCACCCCTTGCGTTATATCATTACTTAGACATCAAAACTATTGTTGCAATAACTGATGTAGACTTTCTGTAATGTTTTGAGGACCTACGTATGCAAATCCCCCATTCTTGCCTTCGCGTATTTTACATGAGAGCAATGCTGAAGAATAGTATGGGAAAGCCATATATATATATATATGTGTGTGTGTGTGTGTGTGTGTGTGTGTGTATGTATGTATGTATTCTCTCATGTATTTGTATACATGCAAATCAATGTATCGTAGCAACATACAAATTTAAAACCAGAGGCTAAAGGTTTGACCAAGGCGCTTAAAGAGCCGGCCACCAATCGAATAAATATGATTTGAAATAATACGAAGGGAATGGTAATTTTAGAAATTATTTATTCAATAGAATAAAATAACCCTGTGGGTACTTTTTGTATGTATGTATATATATATATATATATATATATATATATATATATATATATATATATATATATATATATATATATATATATATATATATATATGATATAGATGAGCCTGATGAGGGAATCGGCTACCAATCAGTTGGTTGTAATTTCAAATCCTGAAATCTCGATAGGGGAACGATAATTTTTATTATAGGTTTGATGTGAAGGAGCACTCAAGAAGAGATTAGGTGAGTACTGTCGTTGTTGTTGTTGTTAAAGTAAGAAAACAGACTTCTGAATTACTACACACACACACACACACACACACATATATATATATATATATATATATATATATATATATATATATATATATATGATTTGTTTCCATATATATGTATGTGATTTGTTTCCATCTCTATGGAAGTACTTTTTAAAGATCCAAGTTGAAAGTTTAGTATACCACACACACACATATATATATATATATATATATCTATATGAATGTATATGTATATTTCCTTTTTGTACATAACTCTATCACACATACGCATACACACAGTCATATATATATATATATATATATATATATATATATATATACATATATATATGTGTGTGTGTGTGTGTGTGTGTGTGTGTGTGTGTGTGTGTGTGTGTATGCGAGTAGGTGTGTGTGTCTGTGTGAGTATTAAAGCTTCATTTCAATCTATATGTATTTGAACAAAAAGTGAATCTACCTTCCGGATCCAAGCATGAACATTTTTCCCTCCTATTCTTCCTAGTTATTATCATTCATCTCTGCTCGACGTTGCTATCAACGAATACAGTACCTCCCTGTCGGCTTCGATTGACTCTTTGGTTATAGACCTGTGCATCCATCGAGCATGGGATTAGAGAAAAGGCAGTCATATTCCTTCATTATTTATGCATACATTTATTTATCCTTCGACAAATTTCCCAAAGAAAAAAAAGAATTAAAACTAAAGAAAGTATACAGAATAAAGACGATTCCAGTAAAGTAATACGAAGCCAAATTTCCCATCAAGCTTTCATATCTTATTCATAGAACATTAAGACCACGCAGTGTAATATATGCTCAATTCTAGATTCTCTTATCGATTTTGGAATAATAATTCTGCTTGCTGACTGTCTATTTGTTTTCTGTCATATTTGAATAAGCTTCGAACTCTCTTTGATTTTCTTTGAATTATTTGTGTATATTTGTGCAGAATACGTCATCAACTAACGGATAGAAACTACAGTGTGGTGAAGCAGTGCTTACCTCCCCTTCGAAATGGAACCATCACAAGTCCAATGGCTAGAATCGTTGTAGTACCCAAATATATCTTTGCATAATTGGGAAGGAACTATGGGTTTACTCATCTTGTGTAGTTTATTTATATTAATATCCTCATCCTTGTTATATATTTTTCATAACTATCTGGCTTAGTATATTCGGCCTTTACAGGATGTGTACTGTTTTTTTTGGGAATATCAAATCAGGTCCCTGATAGAGCATATGCGCCCACTCACGTGAACATCGTAATTGTTGTTTTGCATCCTACTGTTTTTTTTTGTATTATTCTGACCTTTGCTCTGACCTTGACTTCTATCAAGCTTTGTACACAATGGACTTTTGCGGGCAACATCCATTCGACTTTCCAGGACACTCAAAGAGGGCTGGAAGGTATACGACAAAGCTTTGTGAAAAACAAGATATTTGATTAGTTGGGCCAGAGAAAACCGTCACATTACCAACGTTTTTTGGCATAATACCTTATGGGGAGCAATTAATTGAAAAATTGGAAAATTGGATGGTCGATGAATAAGTTACTTCTCTCATATTTGGGGGGGTGCAGAGATCGCCAAAAAATAAGAAAAAAAAGCACAAAATAAGGGATTAATTTAGCATGAACTTACACTGGAAATTAGACCCAACAGTCAAAACCTATTTAAAGAGGAATTTTTCAAAAATCAAAAAAATATATATATATTTTTAGTCATGGTGAGTAAATATTTAATTTTTCAGGACTTTAGCTCCATTGGTGCGGCCTGTGTGTAAGATATATACAGAGCCAGCCGGTCCAATTCAGAAAACTCTTGGTTTGGGGAAAAGATTTGGTTTACTGTTTGTAGATAGATAACAACAAAAGTTATTACTTCGAATAAACAAGTATTAAAACACTGCATCAAACAAAATTCTTATAAGCAGTAAGAGTTAATTCTTGAATATATCTTGGCAGTGCTCATATTATCCTAATTCTTTTCCAAAAAGGGCCGCTAATGGACGATTTGCCTATGACACCATTGAAGCAAAAAATCGTACAGCAAATACTTGACAATTGAGGTGATGATGACTGGGGAGTAATCAATTTTTGATACGGATGTTCTAAACAGGGAATGGATTAATAAGATAGTATCGTATACAACGTAATCAAACGCAACATGGAACGGAAACACAATTGAAATAGGAGGAAATAAGTGTGATATTTTTAGCTTCACTTTAAAACCAAAAATGAATAGAGAACTGATGAACAAAATTACCTACTAGTGCCATCACAGGATTCCTTACATTGGAAAACTGTGAACGGCTTATAGATGATGTACATTATATCTGTTTTATGTAATCACTTTTTTCTCTCAACTAGTGGTTTTCTGGAGGGACATGGTGGCTTGAAGGCAGTTGGTGCAAGACATCTGTGAATAGAGTCCTTATTCCATCTGAAGGCTCGTGTGTACCTTTCGATTTGATTCTCCAAGATGAAAAAAAAAATTGAAACTATCTCGTATTTGCTGTCATAATTAGATTCAACTATAGTTATTGGAGGATACAGCAATTGTTGGAGAAATAGTTGTCTACAACTTAAACACATCAACAAATACTATTTATTCTATATTTTGGTGATGGAGTTATGCACCGTTTATAATTCCGTTTGGTCCAAGAAATATAATCAAAAACGATAATACTATGATACAAAGACATTCTTGCAAATCATGGAACCAAACAAAACCATTTAGTTTAAGAAATGCAGATTCAAGAGGAATTCAGTATTTGTTTTATTGAGTCCATTTCTTTTCTCGACGTATCACGCTCCTTGGAAACAAATTTTTGTCCTCTTCATTCGAGCAGGAATTTTCGCAAGAATCTACCACGAAATGAACCGAGAAAGTAAAGTGAAGGATAAAGGATAAGAAGAGCAGCTCAAGCTGTAGTGCACTTTGCGAATCATGTAGCCAGCAGAAATGACTAGATTTAATATCAGGTTGAACAGAACCAGATAATAAATTTGAAGTGGCATCAGCAAGACTGATGCTTGAGAGAAGGACTCAAACGACAAAATTGGAAGCTGTGAAGAAATTGAATTGGATAAAATAAAATGATGAGATCAGCCCTAAAGGAAATACTCTTACAAGATCAATCACACATATTTCTTAACATAGTGATAATATATATATATATATATATATATATATATATATATATATATATATATATATATATATATATATATATATATGAACCAATTTTCAAAATGACTGACCGTTGTTACACGGAAAATGATACACTCAGGGTAGACAGCGTGAATGAAATAAGCATTTAACGAAAACGGTACTGCTGCAGGAATTGAACTTGGAAGTCTATCGAGCTGCTCCAACGTAGTGTCACTTTTACCCAATGAGCCAAGCAATGGCTACCTTATTGGCTACTTTATGTGTCACGGGTTCGATTCCTGCTGCAGCCCGATCTCTTCATCAATTGTTTAATAGGTCAAAGCTGTCTAGATGAAGTGACTCATTCTTCGTGTAACATCGTGTAGTATATTCAAATAGAGTTTCCGAAAAAAAACAAAACATTGCTATAGAACATGATCCTTAATATTTGAACCCAGCAGTGCTGTGTAAACATGCATTGCCATTCAGCGGCATAAACATAATATGCCATTCATCGCCATGAAATTTGGACATTCAGACATACGCAAGGGTGTTTCCCAACCTCAGCAAAGCAAAATATCCTCACAAAACACAAATTAGTTCAAGTACCCAACCAAAAAACGAGCAATTATTTTAAGAAATTAGTTGAACATTTTGAGAAAATTCACTTCTTTTCGAAGAAAGCAAATCCAATGAATTCCTTTGATTTCGGTTGAAATCAGTGGAAAAATGTCTTTGAAAACGTTAGCATCAAACAGTCCATGAAGCGAACTTAAAATAGAAGTTATCCTATATGCATATCCGTTGACTTTGAAATGTTTTGCCAAGACAGAATTGCACCGAGTGAGCCTATCTTCAGAATACCGCACAGAAGGATTGCAATTGAATTCACATCTATTAGCAAGAGAAACGGGATCGGCGAAGTAATGGTATTTTTCTGTCCCCCCGCCTGCTCTTCTGCCCAGAGGAAATAGTTGAATTCACCTGTTCCCTCGGCAGATAGCACGAGAAAAGCCTCTACTTGCATGACATGATGATTGACTGGAAATAGGTCACAGAAAGTTCAAGGATTCGGTTTTTCATGTGATAATTGTATCTTGCATTCTATGATGCCATGAAAGAGAAAGGTTCAGCATGGTGCCACTATCACCTCTAGCATACGAACACAATCAATAAACTAAACTTAAAATGATCTTAAGATATGTGGGTGCAACCCTCTCTCTCTCTCTCTCTCTCTCTCTCCCTCTCTTTATAAATATATATTTTTTCATTCTATGAATCCTCATTGCATTATATATATATATATATATATATATATATATATATATATATATATATATATGTTTCTTATCAAAGAGACATTGTTCAATGCATTATGAATGCAATGAAGAGCACTATTCACAGAAGATTAGAAAGAAAATATACCCGACACGTGTTTTATAAAATGTCAATATTCCAAGTGCTGTGAATGATAATAATCATAAATTCCTGTTTGGGTACAGTATTTGAAATTAGCATAAAGAGGTTTTAATAGTATCATGGATTTCATTCATGAAAAGAATGATTAAACGTTTTCGTCAGGAGAATGACAAAGTATTTCTAGGCAAGTTATTCAACGTTCCTAAATCAGGTTGAATGAGGTGATTTGTACCATTCTCGAGACGTAATTCTCGAATTATCAGAATTTAATCACTCATAGAATATTGTAGATATTTTCAATTTTAATCAAGTCATTTTGTACGTATCTCACGCATCTCACGCACACGATTGTACTTGAACATGAGAATTCTTATTTTTCTTCCAGACAAGGAAAAAAATAAATAAATAAAACTATTAATGGGGGCTTGAATGGCTACGGATTGACCATTTTACCACGGGATTAGGACCTTTTTGTTCTAGATTTCAAGTGAATGTATATATATATATATATATATATATATAGAGAGAGAGAGAGAGAGAGAGAAAGAGAGAGAGAGGGAGAGAGAGATTGATATATATATATGTGTATGGAGAGCGATGATATCAGGTATACTGATTGTACACGCGCTCACGCACATGTGTGTGTATGTACATGTGTGATTGTGCTTATATTATGTCAGTCAGCAGTTCTTATCTTGTTGCAAACTCTGACAGAATGTTTGACATAAAAATACAAGCAATGAGAAACGCTACCAGAAATGAAAACATAGGAAAAAAATCTCTGTTTGACTCTCTCTCTCTCTCTCTCTCTCTCTCTCTCTCTCTCTCTCTCTCTCTCTCTCTCTGGTGCCAAATAGAGTTTTACGATTGATTACTGCTGCATCCCCTTTTTTCCTTCAATTGCTCAATCTATTTATTCTTTCTAGGCCGAGTGACTCATCTTACATGCGACAACCGGGGGTCATTTGAAATAGTTTCAAATAACATTCACAAATAGCATGCATTATACAGACATGGACAGTGTATGAAAAAAATGAAAAGAGTAGGGATAAACCAGTCATTTGGGTCTTCGCCTTCCCGTCGGGCCGTTTAGCTCAGACATTAACATAACCCTAGACAAATGTGGATCCCCAGTAACCAATGAACCTGCAAGACTTTCAGTTGGATTATTTCACAGACGATTACACAATATCGGGACGTTTTTTCTCTCAATAGATATTTCATTTCTAATAAATAAATACATCCATTCTGAAAAAAAGTTTCTTTATTTTTCATGCTTTCATATTTACAATACAAAAGATGCAGTCATCACCATCGGTCGGAATAGAAATTAGGATGCTGTTTGACCCTGCAGCAGCCAGTTTGTTTGTTTGTTTTTCTGTGCCTTCTTCCTCTTTCTGAAGTCCTTAATTTGCAGACTGCTCAATACTTTCACGATCCCACGCCATTTCTAATTTAATAGCCGTAACCTTTTTTCTCTTCTTTTCAAACATTATCTTTCTCTTCTATCCATGTCAAGATAACTTCACATCGCCTCTCTCCCATTTGTTTGGTTTATCACGCAGTATTTCCGTTCTCTCCATGTTTTCTTTGTCTTGAATTAACTCACCAATCTCATTGTTAGCCACAGAACATTCTACATTGTTTTCAGATCCTGTCGACTTCTTGCTGAGTGTGGCGGATGAATTGCCGAATCCATGGCAACTAGGTTTTATCACGGTGGATTCGCCTGCCACATAACCAACATTGACTGTCTTATACGGTCAATGGGCTTCAAGTACTCTTCTATTTACGCATAAGTGTAGGTTGAACACTAGATTCATACCTTTCCCAGGAGCATTCACATGAGTTGGACTGAAGCAGCTATGGTCGAAACACCCGAACTCAATTTTCCAATTTTGTTCGCCGTTCTAGTCATAGCCCAGCCACCCTACACATTATTCAAGTCTTTTGTTTTTCTCTTATTCTCTTCACCCCTCTCTCTCTCTCTCTCTCTCTCTCTCTCTCTCTCTCTCTCTGATTATTCTCACTTTTTCCGTCTATCGTCCATCTTCCTTCTTTTTTCTCTCTCACACACACCTTTCTCCCTCCTCTCCTACTCCCCTGGTAACTAATTTCCCCTCTCTCTTTTATATCCTGTTTTTTTTCTCTTCCCCTCAATACCCTATTCGATTTTTTACGACCTTTCTTTTCTTACTCCCCCAAAGGCTACAAGCTCCCTCTCATTTTACCTAACGGTTGCTCTTCGTCTTTCTTCACAAAATATCTGCCTATCTCATTTGCCTTTGTCCCTGTCTCTCTTCATGTCTCTCTATTCAAGTATTTTTCCTTTCCTTTAGTGTTCCACATTGCTACCATACTTACTTTTCCGTCCTCCTCTCTTTCATTCAACCCACGATCGTCTTTATCTCGTACTTTTCCATTCCCTCTTCCACTTTTTAACCTCTTGTCTTTCACCGTGATCATCTTTTCCTAATATATTTCATCCCTTTTCTCTTATTCTCTCATAACTCTTTTCTTTGTCATATCCAGGAATTTTAAGTGTGTTTCTTTAATCTATTTCTGTTTCATTGCTTCCGTCCTACGTCTCTAAGAAGCGTATCTCCCATCATTCCTTCATTCAATTATTTCTCACTATCGTTATAGCATACATGTTCATTGTTTCATATATCATATATAAGATTTCTTATTGTCAAGTCCTTGTTTTCCTCTTCTAACAATAACCAAATGCCGTTCCCCGCTCTCATATTCTTGCTGCTTCTTTGCTTTGTGAACCGAGCTAACGTCTTTCAGAAACTGCACTGGAAGCAAAGGTAATAAGCTTGACGAACAGCAAAAATATTCCTCTTACTACATCATTCGTTTCACTGCTACATTTTCTTGTTATTTCTGATAAGATCTCCGTTTATATCTTTCTTCCTTACCTACTTGCACTTATGATAAAGTACATATCTATTTTCAATTTTTTCAAATCTCGATTACAACCCACCTCCCGAGTTCCGGTTATAAATTTACGCACACCCTCCAAAACCTCGCACGTTAGATATTAATGGTGGATTTCACCGAAGAATCAACTTTATCTATTATTCCCAATTCATTGAAGATTGTCCATGTATTATGTAACGAAGATAAGCATTTACAGTCAATTTGAATCAATCCTCTGAAATACGAACAAATGCAAAAGTTTACGCACATCCCTGTTTCCACCTCCACCGAATATTACAGCTTTAGGTTTTATGTTTACCACAATGTACAACCTTGCTCAATATCCCACACAGAGGTTACAGGATGTTGGGATCTGAAGAATGTGATGACCTGTCTAATACTTTGTCTCAAATATATTGTCGTCATTTAGCAATTTTGAGTAGTTTTCACAGTAAGTTTGGAAGAAATTATCTTGTAATATCCAATGCCCGCTCATTCGCAGTTTTATTGCCAACGATTTTGGACTCTCTATCAGAATTTCATTGTAGTGACCAACATTCATCTTGCCAATTACTTTGAGAAGCTGACAACAGCCTTTGTGTTTATGTCTCAAGTATGGTTTCTTCCATGTCACCTTCTCAATTAACCTGAATTCGTTCAAGGGGCATCTGATAGTTTTGGTGGCATAGTATCCTGCTACTTGTACTGTTGCGTGAAGATCGGATGTTATAAGGGGCTCTCAATCAAACTTAGTGTCTAGGGTGTTACTTTGTTTGGTCGTCCTAATCTTGGCGATAACAGACCCGGTTGATTGTATGTCCCTCTTATATAGCTGAGAAATCACACACAATATCGCACCATCCATGTATTTGTGTGTTTGTTTTTGAAAATCAAAAGAAAAAATCGTTTGGTGGTCTACGACCTCACTCACCCGATAATAATAATTTACATCTATCTCTCAACATAACACGTTCTGTTTATGACTTATAAGTAACTGAACCGGTGTATTACAGTCAGGGGTATTTGATCAAAGACTCCCAAAAACTAAAAAAAGAAGAGCATCTGTACTGAATTAATGTTGAATAATGGTGATATGAGGACTACAGTGGGGCGTTTCTCCCCCGAATCCTTTCCTGCCAGAACCGGCTGCTGCGTCCCTTAACGTTGGTTGCATGGTTCCTTTGATGAGTGCATATTATACTTGCACTGACATCGTCGATGCAATCGATAATTACATTTCCCATATTGCATTTTACCCCGAAGATATTGGATATTCGGTTAAATGTGGCTCTTTTTCTGGGTGACGCAAAACTGTCCCGTTGGTCCTGGGGGTAGTGGAGGCGAAATTGCATCCGAACTAGCAACTCAAAAATATTCTATCTTCCGCTAAATGCGTACTAACCCCCCCCCCCCCAACCCTCTCTCTAAATTGTTGACAATCTATACACATACATGCTTCTACATATATCCTTCTGTGTGCCACTAATAACATACATACACACTTTCTCGGGTCTCTTATCACCCCTGTCAGCACTAACCATTAATCGTCTCTTTGCTGGTCAGCTACCGTGCGGGAGAGGTCAGCTGATCTTGACCTCTGGCTCCAATCATCTTCACAGTAAAGGGATGGGAACAGAACAAGAACGCTCACACACACACACATTTTATTATAAGTACACATACATACACATATTTTCGACATACAACATTGCTTTAAAATTGCTAACTTTGTACCTTCCCTGAACTTAGTAAAGAACTAGCTAAAAATCCGCCTGTAGTCCCGTTTTTCAGTGAGTACATACCATTTTGAACTATTTTCTGGTTTAATCTCTTTTGCCCATTTACTAGTCTCTTTTCGAAGAACTATCCACCTTTTCTATTTTCATTCGATCAACTATCTATACTACTATTCCCAAGCCTTCTATCTTTCCTCCCTTTTTATACGCCCCTTTTCTCCACTTCTTTAAAAAAAAAACAGAACACACAGTTTCAACTGTTAATGTCTATTAGACAGCACTTTATTCTAACACTATCGCAAACAGCTGCAATTTCTCAGACTGACAGGAAATTTGCCAGTTTTCTGGATGCAGCGATTGAGAGGATAAAAAGGTTGAAACTTGTGATTTGTTGCAACTCAGTAAATCTTCGTACAATTATGCACGTTTTGCAAGAAAGCAATACAGAGAGAAAAGCTGACTACGGTAAAAAAACAAAACAAAACAAAAAAAACAGGGGCGGGGGGCAAAAAAGGAAGTAGTGGTATATAATGAAAGATATGGTTTCAGTCGATCATTTTGTTGGCTGAGAATGATGTTGTGCAGAATGAAAGCGAACGAGACGAAAATAAGTGAAAGGGGAGACTAATAATTCAAATTAGCAACTAAACATTGGGAGAAAGTAAGAAAAGTGAATGAGAGAGAAACAAATATAACAGCATATTTCATTAGATTTCAGGAGAGAAGGCAATTCACAAAGAATGCCCTAAAAGAAGAAAAAAAAAGACTCTGAGCTTTGATTTAATTAACTGAATAACGAACACAATAAAACAATTTTGTTCCTTGTAGTAGAGTCTTTCTAAGCATGCCACACAGAAAGGAAGATATCTAGAGCTTTCACCCACTATGTGAAAGAACAGCAGCGCTATTAATAAATTTCTCATAATCCCTAGATGGCATAATACTAAGAAGCAATTACCGGTAATCTTGATGAGAAAAATTGTTGACCGTTCTCGGTATGATTGAGGAAAATATTTGAAATTATTGTTTTATGCAACTCTTCGAAATTTCGAAGAAAATATTAACATCGGAAGTCAGCCTTTGTCGTTTTGGTCTGCTCTGGAGTTGGAATAACCAAAACAACACACTTGGTCTGAGAGTTCTTTTTGATGATCCAGATAAAAGAGATTAAAATAGATCATTTCCAAGTCAGAGTAGAAATCCTCACTTGGAGAACTGATGAAAGTGTTCAAAACTGAGTCGGTGCTGTATTATGCTTTGTTAAATTTCTGAAGCGGTCAGTCTTCCTATAAACCCTAATACACTGCAGACAGTGAAAGTCGGTATTCATGACCCATAAAAAGGTTACCAGGCAGAAATACTTTCTCTTCAATCATCATCAACAGAGTGTTCTGAAATAATTATTGCAGATAAAAATGGACATTCAAACTTTTAGGTAACAGCATTTCTGAAAGGGCGTAGGATCCACGAGATTTTGACATTGCCAGACATTTTCTTTACAATCATTTGGTAAAATGCTGGGTAAATACAAAGAGGTTTTCCTCAAAACTATGAGGAATTTCGAAACATTGATCGATTCGTTCAACTGTTAAAATCACCAAGTGTTTCCCGTGACCCGTCGGGCATTTGACACATCTCTCCTCAACGAGCCAGCAAAAAATGAAGAAATTAATTTACTTGCGACTTTTTTTAATGGAAGGCATTCGATTTCCCAAGTTTTTAGACCTTTTGAATAGCAAATCGAAACGGAATAGCATTGATGAATTAACTGGAATTTCTTCATCTATGATTTTTTTTTTGTAAAACTCCTGTAAAAAGATTGGGGGTGACTTCGGCTTCCTACCGTAACGAGACCAACAGGCTTGATTCTCAACAGCATAAGAGGTGTAAACCAACATGAGAATGCACATTGCTTTCCGTGATTCGAACTTCGATAAAGCCAGGAAGTTGACTTATAGATTAGGCTAAACTAACAAATTCTAGACATGGAAATTCACCGTATAGATACTAAAGGGCGTATTTTACTCCAATAGATAAATGCATTCAACCAAAAATCATATATCTTTAAAAATAATTTTCCATTAGTTATGCATACGATGCAAACGTCGAAGTAATCATGCTGAGTTGGGATAAAAGTTGGAGTGTAGTCTGGCCCTGCTGCAGCCAAGCTTGTTTCTGAATAAATCCAATTAGCAAATTTTTTTTCATCAACAATCCAATAACGTATAATTCTACTAGTTTTCACATTTATGAAGAAGAGACATAGATAGAAACGCATTCGTCAAAGTGACGTCTCAAGTATTAGAAGAAAAAAAAGACCATTATATTAAAAAACGAAATGGTATACTCCATGAAATCTTAGACGTGCACGTTAAAACTCAAAACATTATCGGCCAAACTCATCTGCACACCTTAGCATATACGTGTACAGTATACCTGTTGGCATACCAACTGAGGCCTCGAATTTCCAGCCGAGATATCAGGCAGCTGATTCAGTTCTATCAATCTTACTTGACACGCCGTTTCTTCTTCAATACGCTTCACTTCCTATCCGTGTGTCATCGTGTACAAAAACTGTTTGCCAGATGTTACTCTCATGAAGTGCAAGAACAGGAGGCAAGCTTTGATTCGCAATTATCATCAATAACATCGTATTCATCTTTCCCTCGATCGTCTGATTATTCCAGTAAAGCGCATGCGCACAAACTTATACAGACGAACATACTTACATGCATACTTCATCTACCTAGGGCTACGAATTTCTATGAAACCCACAAAAGGAGAAGAAGTCAAGCGAAAAATCACCATTGGATGGCAAGCCTTAGGCAGAGCAAGCCCAACCTTCAAAAACAAGACGATCCCATTAATCCTAAAAAAGAAGAGTACACAACCAATGCATCCTTCCGATAGTCACTTATGGAACTTAAACATGGAACCTAACCAAGAGGCAGACCTGCAAATTGAGAAGCATTCAACACGCACATGAGAGAATCATGCTTAACTTCACATGGAGAGATCACAAGACAGCACAGTATATCGAGAAGAAAATGAGAGTCTGAGACATAATACAATCTATTGCAACACTTAAATGGCCATGGGCAGGTTATGTAGCTAGAATAGCAGGAAACCGATTGACATCATGAATCACAACGTGGATCACACGAGATCACATGCACTAGACAAATTCAGAAAATACTATCTCCATGACGCCCAAGATAGAGAAATATGGTTGATCCTGGGGAAGGTTATTGTCTGACAACGGGCGCTAAAAGACTGATGATGATGATGATGACAGGAGGTTTTTTAATCCGGCTGGTACAGTTAGTATTAACTTGACACTGATGTCCTTTGGTAGAGCATTGATCTATCACTTCTGCTTTTGGTAAATTATTCTATATGAAGTGTGTGGCATTATGAAATAGATGCTGTCCTGATATTGGTTTTTGATTACTCACTTAAATTCATGTGAAAAAGAGGAAGAAATACATGCATAAGTGAGAAGAGTTAATTTTTTTTTATCTATTGTTATTATCAGACTATTTCCCACGGTCATGTTTTATTTTGCTAACAGCGTTTCGACCATATGACCTCCAACCTTCTTCAGATGGTGCTGGTAGTCGAATGTGCATAGTTTCCTAAACCGCATGCTCAATTAGATTTGTCACGTCACGTCCATTTGTTTGGTTCATCAGGGTTGTATTTCCGGTGTTGAGTTTCCTGGTCACTTCCCTCGCATAGATATGGAAAATATTACGACTAGATTACACTCAATAATTAATGCATCATACCAAACAGAATTTAGACAGAAATACAATCGTTTACGCAATAATACATCTGCGAAT
This sequence comes from Thysanoteuthis rhombus, assembly GCA_963457665.1. Taxonomy (NCBI): domain Eukaryota; kingdom Metazoa; phylum Mollusca; class Cephalopoda; order Oegopsida; family Thysanoteuthidae; genus Thysanoteuthis; species Thysanoteuthis major. The sequence continues at coordinate 64,225,345 of OY735208.1, forward strand.
TGACTGTGCTTCAAAATTAGAAGAAGAGAGTATTTGATATTCAAACAGACTCCATGAGACGAACAGTTCAAAATATTAGCCAGATTCGAAGCTGTTGTGAAAGAAGACTGATTGGAGAATTCTAAGAATCTGCCTTATAGTTTTACTCCAGATTCACGGTTAGTTTCTGCAGGGCTGCACGATGTGGTGGTGATCAAGTTCGCTGATTAAAATTATACTTTAGACCACGGTACGCCCCTACACAAAATATACCACAACAAATTCAACAAGTTAATAAAGCATATATACAATACCTGTGATTGGATTGATGTAACAGATAGTGCTATGGAAAATTCAACTGGCGAGCCGGGTTCAATATCTGGCCAAGGCTTTATCGTTCCTTTATCATTTATTCTTTTTGGAAGGACACTAATCCATTTTTTCACCAACTACATACAAGACTCTTTAACCCTGGTTGACAGCGATTGTAGGAGAATGATTATACTCCCATCCTTGAAAACTCTCGCTGAAAAGGTAATAGGATTTAGGACCCAGAATATAAACAATGTTCATGATTACAATGGTACCTGAAAAAACAAACCAAAATAAATATCTGCATGAATATAAAAAAAAAGCAACAAAAAACATAATCCCAGTTTATGAATTTGACTCTTTCTTACAGTTGATATGTTCATGAAGGCATACAAAACAACCGTAACATGAACACCGTCCACAGATTTCGTTTTCCGTGTTGGTAATCGTTCCGACAAAGCGCACCTCCTTTCTTAGCTATAGATACCCCGACTCAAGTTCGTGTATGAGTACATGGAATGGTATGCAGGCTTGTAAAACGGTAAAACACAAAGAATCCTTTTTTAGATGAAACGAAGCTAACTTCCGGGTGTCTACATTATTTCTAGCATAGGAGATACCATTCTACCTCAACTGTCTTCATTTTCTTCAGTTTCATGCAGGTTTTCGAAATCTAGCCAAGGCAGAACCGGAAAAACCTGGCTAATTTTAGACGGAAGATGCAATTTTAATTTTTAGTCAGTTCAACCATAACGATGCATTGGAATGCTAATATTCATTTGTTTTTCCCCCGTTGAGAGGAAACCTTTATTGTGTAAACATGAATCTTTTTTGTGTGAATTCTTAATATACCTACGTAATGCTGAATAATAATTGGATGAATAGTTAAGTTTTGGGTTCAACTTATAACAGTTTCAATAAGGAAAAGGCAAAAGAAACCCTTTGCTTTATAGTGTCAGCTTACATGCCTTTGAAACTAAATAATCATTCATAGGATAAACGACAATATTGACTTGTGTTCCACGTGTTCCATGATTAATCCATCAGTTTTTGAAGAATGGGTCAACCATGAAACATATGTGAAGATTTTCTCTCTCTGAACATAAGTAAATATTGCTCTTTATTGTATCGTAAATACATTTACCACTACAAAAATGATATAAGAAAAATGATATCAATTTTTAGAATATCAATTCCCCAACCACTTTTTGGAAATTATTCCAAAAAGAAATATATATATATATATATATATATATATATATATATATATATATATATATATATATATATATATATATAATTGAGAGAAAATAGTTAGTGATGTAATTATAAAAAAGTGAGTTGAAAATACTTTATATAACAAGATGATGTAAAATATGTTGAAATTAGAGGACTGTTTGGTCAGTGCGATAATTGCTGTGTTTTGCTCATAAAATTGAGAAAAAACAAAATCCTAAGAAAATCAAAATCTGAAGAAAAAAGTATCGACACGACCAGTATTTAATAGACTTTTATTTCAAATCCCGTGTATTCACAGGACGTTGATTTTAGAAATGTATTCATAATCCCAATAGACCTTGTGTCTCCTTTTTTGCCCTTTGGAAAAAATGGTGGACTGTATACTGAAGTGTTCTCTTGGAATAGCCGCATAATGTCTACTGTCTGCTCATACAGAAAAAAGAAAAAAAAAATGAGAATTATGAACATGTAATACTTTTTCGTTTTTAAAATCTAAAAAGCATGAGATAAAAAAAAAATCAAGACAGTCCTTTGCTAAAGATTGAATTCCATGAAGAGAATCTCTGAATATAAACGACTCATGGCAAAAAAAAAAAAAAAAATGCCTGTGCAAGAAAAATCTTATTCATTTCACTCAGTCATATGAAGGAAAGAATCCGTTTTTTCTCATCACTGTTCCGAGACACAGTCACCGTAGAAAAGTTCATATTCATGCCAAGAGCGATATAAATGAAAGGAGCATGCTGGAATGAAAGATATATACGTGCTAATAATTCTCAACCAGGTTGCTCTTCATGCCTGTAACCAAGAATCCGCATTTTATGCATAGGTGTTATATTTTGCTTCGGGATAAATGTATTGCAATGGAATCACATCGGGGAAATATGTCTCTCAAAAATGCTCCATGTTATATGTTAATCTCTATAAACATTTCCTGTTATTTCCTGGTACATGGACATACACACACACACACACACACACACACACACACACACACATATATATTAAGTGATTAAGTGAGTGAGTGAGTTAGTGTGTATGCATATGTGTACTAATGCTTATGTTTTGCTCCTGTCTGTGCATATTTGGGTATGTGACGGAAATCGAAGGTTACTTGAAGAACGGACATTAGCAAGTGACATTTTATGGATGGAATACGAATCGAACTTAACATTTGTTTACCGAGCAGAGATCGTTCTTACCCCAGCGAGCACATTACAAAGCTGGCATTTACCTCTAACCCTGGAGACCTCCTAACGCATCGACCCCTTCAATCTTATCTCCTTCCCATGGACTGCAAACCGTCATATCCTCCCTAACATCATATCCAGAGATCCCCCTTTCCTACTGCAATCCAAGTTAAACGTTTTCCCAGTCGGTACAAGCTACTGAAATATAAACATCTTGATTTCTCCTATGCTAATGACTCAACATCGTCCTTATACTTATTTTGTCAACAACGCCAGTAGACCAGCTCATATTCCATGCCATAGCAGAGTTGCTTCAGATATGAAAATGGTTAGTTGTGGAAATTAGAGTAACCCTGTGAAACGAGCCATCGAAAATTGTTCTCTTCTCGTGCTAGAGACTTAACTTCTGTTCATAATAAAAGATTATAGCATTATTTTCTCAGGTTTAGTTCACTCAGCAATACTGACTAAGAATAAATATCTCTTTTTGTCTGTCTAACAAAGCCTTATACCGCTTTGCACACATCAATGCATGCATGCAAACACATGCACGTGCGCATGTATACTAATATACTCAAGTATAAACACACACACGCACACACACTCACACACACACTCTCACACACACACACACACATATATATATATATACACACACACACATATATATATATATATATATATATATATATATATATATATATATTTCTTACGCATATCATCATCATTCATCCATCATCCATCATCAGTCTTTCAGCGTCCGTCGTTGGACATAGACCTTCCCCAGGATTTGTCACACTTCTCTATCATGGGCGTCACGGAGCCAGTACTTCCTGAACTTGTCTAGCTCGTCTCTCCATCTAACATTTTACCGGCCTCGGTTGCGCATGTGGTCTTGGGGAATCCATGTTGTGAGTCGCGATGTCCATCGATTGTCAGCCTTTCTTGCAACATGGCCAGCCCACCGCCATTTGAGATTTTTTATGGATTCTATGATGTCTCTAACTCTCGTCTTTTCCCAGATGTGCTGTGCTGTTTTGTGGTCTCTCCATGTGAGGCCCAGCATTATTCTTTCATGTGCACGTTACATGGTTCTCAGCTTACGGGTCTGTCTCTTGGTTAAATTCCATGTTTCAGCTCCATAAGTGACTATTGGGAGGAAGCATTGGTTGTACACTCTTCTCTTTAGGATTAATGGGATCTTATTATTTTTGAAGGTTGAGCTAGCTCTACCAAAGGCTTGCCATCCTAGTGTGATTCTTCGCTTGATTTCTTCTTCTTTTGAGGGTCTCATGGAGATTCGTTGCCCTATATATATATATATATATATATATATATATATATATATATATATATATATATATATATGCGTAAGAAATATGAGTGGCTGCGCGTGAGCAGTTTCCAACGAACCATTCAAGAAAAGTTAACAAATATGTATGCAAAGTCTTCAAGCTTCAAAAAATAAATTAAATGAACGAACAAACCACACTGCTTTGTAGCTCGAAAACTAACGGACGTATACCTTTCTACATTTGGTTTGTTGGGCAGTTATCATACGTTGCCCTCATATATACTTTCAGGTATGAATACATTTACCATGCTTTTTTTTACATAAAACCCAAATAATTTGTTCGTAAAAGTCACCCACGATCTCGGAAATTGAATGTTAGTAATGGAGTCAAACACAACATAAGAATGAATGCATTTAGTATATTTTCCATTTTCAATGATGGATTTCAATTTGAGTTCCATGTGCAGTTTAATAGCAGGTAAGGTATTTACAGGAAAAATAATTAATCTTCCATGAATGATTGTTCTTTGAGTGTGCACAAAGAAAAACAGCGTTGATTTAAATGGATATACAATTTTACGTGTGTCAATGCATCCAGAATATTGCAGCCAAATGGTGAAAAAAGTATTTACTTCATACAAAAAATATGATCCACAATTACTGGCTTAGGGGGAGAAAACTATGTTTAAACTAAAAATACTTCCTCAAGATAAACGTTTTTTTGTCAAACCATAGTCCAAACATTGATTCTCAATCGTAACATGAACTTCAACAATTCGATTTGGGAGTAAGAATTAACATCCCCCAAAGCAATTAGTTGTTAATCTGGCGTCCGACCGACTCATTAAGGCTGAAAAGATATAGTAATACTTGTATATGCTTTGGAAGACGTTGTCATTCTGACCAAGTTAGCCCTGCTCACAATTCACCGACTGTTAAATATCAACATGGCAGCTGATAGAAAAATACCAGTGTTTACTCATGACGCTCCTTAACACTTCTAACAAGCTGCGTCCGGATAAATATTTTCCAAGCCTCAACTTAACGGGATGTGAGATACATGATATACGTCTTTTAGGTCTGTTATATTCCACACCTGAACCTGTCGGAATTTTCAAAGAGTTGCTTATTTCCTGTTTTCTTCCTTTCATCTTTATGCTATCTCTGATCGCTTCCAAAACTGTTAAGATTCTTTTACACGAACTTAGCCATATATATGCACACAGACCCATGCACATGGACATCATTTCAAATAAGAATTTCAATATAATGTAACACAAATCATAATCATTCTGTCGGATCATATATATCCATTCACTCTCAATATATATATATGTGTGTGTGTGTGTGTGTGTGTGTGTGTGCATATGTCTGTATATGTGTGTGTTAGCAGAAATATAATAGTTGTGTTGATTTGTGTTTTTACAAGTGAATCATAAGTACACATGTGTACACAGACAATTAGAGAATAATTGCAATTCAAATGCTTACACACACACATAAAAGTGTGTGTATATATATATATATATATATATATATATATATATATATATAGATATATATAGATATAGATATATAATTACTGCTACATGCAATACTCTTCCAACTCTGGAATAGAGCACTTTGGTAGACGAGGAATTATGTGTAAGTAAATATACATAGTTTAGTTCGTAGTGCAGGGTGAAATGTCTGCCTCTGTGTTTGAAGCGAAGATTTCGTTCCTACCTCATAGTACTGGATATTGGTTAGTCTATAGTCACTCTGAAGAGTTTTGATACAGCGAAATAGCTGTGAATGACGCAATTATCAATTGTATATATATATATATATATATATATATATATATATATATATATATATATATATATATATATATATATATAAGCATTCTTGTGGCTTTTCCATGCCTTCTTCACACTCGAGCCACAAGATCCGATATTTGGCTGGTAGTTTCACAGAAGAAAACTGCACAATGATCCGCAGAGGTCGTTTCAATCGAATTTTCTGTTCCTATTGGAACAATGCATTTGTGTACAAGGGTTTTCATCAATCTGTCGTCTCACAAGTGTCATAGAGATTCCTTACAATATTTTGTCTCTAGTTTTTGGTGGTTTACCCTTACATATTCACTGAAAAGATTACCAACAGCATAACGAAATGTAACGAAGATTCTCTGACCACTTCCCCCTTTTCGAACGTACCAGCCGAATCCCCCGTCAAATTTTCCCTCCCCCTTTCTCAAACATACCAGCCGTATAAATCATGACATTTTCTTTTTCTAAATAAAATTGATATATCATCACGCTCGACTCTCAGATTTCTCCTGCACTAATTTTACAGATTTGTTTTTTTCATAAAATTTAAAACGATAGAGAACTCTTATACTCAAACCCAGTTACCCAGTCCCTTACTTATTGTTTCATTACTTGATGATTGAAAAAAATGGTTAGCAAATGATAGCGCCAGAAATCTTGAGTGTACTACATTTGGTTTTTACCCTTTTCAAAATTAATTGTCATTTTCGATACCCTTTGGATATTTTATCTAATTTATCTAAATCTTGGCATTTCAGATCGATCAGAGTCAAGTTGACGTAATTTGAATCAATTACAATGCATCTTTCGGAGTGATTTATCCAAGTGATTCACTATAAAAATGTCAGGATGTCAAAATAAGCCTTCGTATTCTTGCGTATCTTTCTTCAGTTGATAGCATTCCTCTAATTAATATTACGATGATACATTTTTAATGTCCAATTCTGACATTTCATACGAATCGATGACAACGGTCTGTTAACTTTTATAGACTTGATATATCATTCTTTCTTTTTACGAATGGATTGTGGATATACCGATCGGATAATTATATAGAAAATTATAAATGTCATATTTCTGACAGAAGATTATTCTTCCTTCTCTTTCATTTAGATAGATTTATTTTCACACATCACGCTAAAACAGAATACTGAAGTATTTGATTTAAATGTCTTGCCTTCACCTTTGACCATTTCAACTGAGTTTAGTATTATACCAAGATAGAAGGTAATGTATATCTTTGTTCTGAAATGCTTTCGTTCGAGAACATTATCAATAGTAAAATATAGATCAGATTGCAATTATAACTTTTGAATATAAAGGAAGAGAAAAATAATATCAGTTCCAAGGGGGATAACTCCTGATTGGGTGTATATGTACTCTTGACCATTTAATGATTTCCAACAGAAAAGTACAACTATCTTTTTTCATTTTTGCTATTCACTGGATAGTTTTATGGTCAACTACGAGTTAACAAAGCACATCGGACAATTCAAGTGTGTTCCAGGCTTAAAGGATATTTTTTTCTATTGGTTGATCAATGGTAAGAAGCTTCCCCGATGAAAATAATACAACTTTACTTGGAGCTCTTTTATGAAGTGGGGGTGGGGAGATCGAACGTACTGATGATTGATCCAGAGTGAAAAGAAGAAAAAAAAACAAAAAAATCTCTCAACAATTTCAATGGTCTGAAACCATCAAAGACGAAAGAGCTGCATCATTAACCATAAAAACATTAGTCATCTTCATTGTTTAGAAATCACTCTGTCTGTCTGTCTGTCTGTCTGTCTCTCTCTCTCTCTCACACACACACACACTAAATATATATATTTTGTATAAATATATAGATAACGTATACTTTTTTCTCTCCTCTTCCCTCCTATCCCTCATTTAACTACCTACATCTAATCTCTCCTATACACTTATCGAACTACCTGACCTCCTTTCTTCCCTACCCATTTCTGAACTCTTACTAGACTATATATATTTCTTTCTTCCCTTCATTTTCCAACACATCATTAAGAAACTTGATTTTTTTTCCACACTGGTAGTTCTGCAAATAGCCGATAACCGACACTGCCATTTTACACTTATGATGACAGTCAGCGAAATTTTCAGTCAGGAACTAGTATTCGCAATTCGAATTTCACAAAGAATTTCTGATAAGCAGTTAATTCATCAAAATTAATTCCCGATCGAGAGAAAATCCAATTATCTTAAAACATCATTTTTATTATTAACATGGTTTGGAAAATGAGAGTCTGTCCTCTTTGATTCTCCTTTGCTCTGACAAATACGGGAAAAACAGAAGAAATTTCGGTTGTATTGGTTTTTCTCCACAGTCGAAAAGTATAATCCCCTCATAGAAGACGTTTCTTAGACGAGATGGCCTAACGCAAATAAAGAAATTATCATTTATTTCTAATTTTTGAGCGTTCCCAGACCACTCATGAGGCTGAGTCGGTAGATATTAAGGTAGTAGGATGTACAAGATATTCAGATAGTGGAATGTTCTGAAACGTCAGATGTTCTATGAAAATATGGATAATATGCACGCCACGTCTATAATAGCTCACTGCAGAAAAGAGGCTGAAAACTATTTTGGTTTTCATCTTCTTTCAGTTGAACTGGGAGCCCCGAATCGACTTTGAAATTATTCATTTATTTATTTGTTTGTTTTACTCATCTTTGAAAGGTTAATTTCAGAAAAGGATATTTTTAGTAAGACAAGCTGAAACTTCTACGTCTTATACGTAACAACATAAACATACACTGAGTTTTGGTCACATGGAGTTACCTTGAAGCACAAATAAGCATCTGAAAACCATGGAATGTCTTTGTGACAATTGGCAAAGTCTGTAAAGAGAGTGTGATTTCGATTCTCACTAAGGTCTTACTTTTTAGTTCCAATTGCACTGCTCTTCTTTGCTGCAGATATTATAAACCGAATTGAATCTTACATCAAAAGCAACTAAATATTCACCTATAAGCCAACATCCACTCTAAAATTGCAATGAGAAATATTCATATGAAAGTGGATCAAATTACATGTTAACACTCTAAAGAATAATATATCATATGGAATATGTTTCACTTGGTTTATTTTTCTACAAATAAATTTGTTGTACCATGCTGATATACCCTCATTTACCTCACATTTTTAATTATACCCGAATCTGACTTTTGACGTAAGTGGAGCAAGAGAGAGTTAAGATAAAGTAGAAACTAGTCAAATAATAGAAAAAATATTTCAAGTAAAGAATTTCTGCAGAAATAAGAAGAAACAAGCCTTCTTCTGAAGTAGCACTTTGTTTTTAACGAGCTGGTATCTCCTACAAATTTAATTAACTCACTGATTTCAATCCGACTACCATGATGAAAGTTTTCACTCGATAAAAAAACTGAAAAAATCTTTAAAATACGGCATGAAACGAAGTAATTATGTGGGAGAAGAAATTTGTGAAAATTTAATTAATTTTAAAGCGTATTTGGTTTCTGTCGTTGGAGTTCTATGGCTTAGCCTATTCAGATTGAAGTACCAAAAAAAAAAAAAAAAGAGGGGGAGAATTAAAAGACTGAGATATTTGACCGCTTTTATCTTGAGCGTGACTGTTGGCGAACTTTGTGACATTTTCACATTTGGCAAAAAAGTCTAAATTCAATTTCTTTCTCGTTTTATTTCGTCTTGATTTTCATTAGATAAAAAATGACCAGACATTAATTAGCAGAGCAAGAATCGTGATACATTTTCAATTGTGAATCATGTGTTATTTCCCAAAGGACTTCTCTCATACATATGCACGTGCGTGCTCAAACACACACACACACACACACACACACACACACACACACACACACACACACATATATATATATATATATATATATATATATACATACTCAAAGGATATATTTTTAGGGATATGGAGTGGTAACAGGGTTGGAAGATTACGTATATAAAAGATATAAAACTGGAAATGTAATTATGTAAAATCAATGAATAATTTTAACCTAATATATTCACCTGTAGAAGTGCCCGTGGCAAATCGATTAAGAGCGCAGAAAATAGACAAGTGAGGTGAGATCAAACTGATATTGACACTAATGTTTTTTTAGAAAGGCATGAACTCGACTGGTCCACCTAGCTCTGGGTAAACTAGTTTATGGTATAGTAGGTCATGCCAACTCGTGTCCTTGCCATCGCCTTAGTCAATTTCACATGTTGCAAAAACCTTGATGGACCCCTAGACGATCAGAAACTTAATATGTGAATCTCTGGCAAATAAAGCTGTTCGGTGATTTTATTTTGTTTCCCCACAAACGGACGAATAAAAGGCCAACTGACGTAAAACTTGACCGAACGTTGTTTCTAATACAACGCTTTCAACTGATCCTCTTGTCATTATCAACATGTAGAGAGTTCAAAAACATTCGATCAGGCGTAAAGTTTGGCCAATGATGATATTAGGGTCCTGAAATTCGCTTTCCTCGTGAGGAAAAAAAAAACTAAAAAAAATAGGATTACATCACTTGTACGGCATGTTCAATCATAGTTGCGTCTACAGATGTGTGTGTGTGTGTGTGTGTGTGTTTATGTGTGTGTGAATATGTGTGTGTGTGTGTGTGTGTGTGTGTGTTTATTTTTAGTGCACTTAAGTACTCGGATTATTAAATTTCAGTGTTCATAGATAATGTCAAGAATTGGAACTTGACTTCATTTAGAACTGTCAGAGTTAATTCGTATGAATTGTTGTAGATATATTGATTGATTGAACGCTAGAAATCTGTATTTGCTCATAGGGAAATAAATGACTATAAATCTGCTTATATTTAGTGATTTTTCCTGTTACGAAAGATAATATTAATTCTCAGTTGACAGCAACCGTTGTTTTTGACAGAAAGAGATGAATAGATTTATTAAGTGATGTTTACTTATCGTATGAAACATCAATATAAAAACATATGATTTAACAGCTTCTTTTTCTATGAAATATTTTGCTACCCACTCTAAATTATCTACGATAGAAACGATTCAGCACAGACACTTACTTGCTGGCAACAATATAATTAAGTTGTTGCATTTTATACAATGCATTCTATGCCTTTGTAAGTATATAATTGATGGCTGGTTGAAAATTGAAAAAAAAAAAACTACTTTTGACAGCCAGACAGCTCACTCAGAAATATAATGCTTGAAGACATTACTTTGAACGGCTATGATTATTATCAGTTAAGTGTGTTCATGTTACTCCTCACGCCATATTCATGAAGATTCCTGATTCAGTATATATTTTATATATATATATATATATATAATATATTTTATACGATTTAACCATCTATTTTTTGGTAATGCCCAAGTTAAAATCGTAGATTATATTGATTTTGAACTCTGCAAAGCACACATATCCCTGTTCGAGTAACGGAAGAGTGGGTTGAGGTCTGATTATATTTTTAAGCTAAGCATAGAAAGAACCAGGTAGAAATTTATAATATTTTGTTTGAACTGGGGAAAAAAAGGGAATGGAAGCGTTACGGGAGTTCAAATTGTTGTTAGGGTTAAGGTTAGGATTTAGGGGTTAGGTTATTTCTATTTTCATTCCTTATAGCCTGAAGAAATCTATTATGCATGTACATATGCAAGACTTCACGCTTTTTTAAAGAATAGCACTATTTCCCTTAGTTCTATGCCGCGTAGCCGTTATCTCACCAGCTTTTTCTATTCTTTAGCCTTTTTTTCAGTATCTTCACGCGTAAACATCCCTTTTATAGCTTCTTCTTTCTAAATGTATCCTAATATCTTATAAATAGGAATAAAAATGACCCCTTCCTTCCAGGAATACACCGAGTAATCTACTTGAACAAAAGGATTTGTTGAGTGGTACTCTTGTACACTTTTTAAATTTCAAAACATCCTTTTAATAATGTAATAATTTTTAAATTATTTATTTCGAATGGAATAAATCTAAATGATATTGAAAGAACAATATTGATATGAATTGGGCAGTCGTGTTTGGCATTTTTTTTCCTTCAATTTGTACATATATAACAAGAAATCTAATGTTCAGAAAAAAAAACTATTTGTAAGTCAGATACAAGCGATTTCTAAAACAGATAAGTCAGCGTAAGTATCTATGTCTCTGTTGCACATTTTGTTAGTCGGCTCAATTCGTAATCGACGGATTTGTGGTTCGAATCCAACCGGGAAGTATATTTCTTCTTTTTAAAACAATACTAGTTATAGTTCAGGACGTTAATATTAATATCAATATCAAGGAAAACTGACCTCTAAGAAAAATGCAACTATGTAACTACTCTCTGTAAAATAAGATTGTTCAATTTTAGTTCTGCAAAATAGTTTCACGTCTATTTAAAGCTAAGATATTATCAGTCAGTGTTTTTTCAATTTTTTTTGCGATTAGATTAACACATTGTGCAGGTAGGCAAATTTTCTTACTAGTATAGTACTGAATCTTAATGGCAAGCTAATAAACGTAAAGACAAGTTTTATGTTCCTTTAACCAAATAATGAAATTTTGCTTTTCTCACTTTTGAGAAAAAATGTTTCATAGCACTGATTATTTGGCTTCGCTCTAATTTTCAGCATTCCTTCCTCTTTTTTAAAAAGTCTTTCTACCCAAAGACTGCATGCACTTTCCAATTCGACATGAAGCTGTCTCAGCCAGCAAATAAATTGAAGCAAAGAGAAATTCAATCAGCTGCCAAACCAATTTGTCAATCGAACTACGCAAGAACGTTTCCAAATCCTTGTGTAAAATTGTTCTAGTAAACATGACAGAGTAAAAAAAAAAATGTGACAGTAGGGTACACACGTTTGTTCCATGTAGTCAAAATTCGAAAATGTATTTGCATCATATAATCATTCATTTGATTAGATAAATGATGTAAGCTTTCGCAGTTTAAAAAACAAAAAAGAAAAACAAAACAAACAAATTGGAATACAAGTGTGAAACATTGAGAGACATCAAAAATATTTTGTTGGAAAATTTCGCCGAAAGTATTCGGCGAACATGAGATTAAGAATCCCCACTTATAGAGAACTTATATTGAAGAGACAGCAAAGGTCTGTTCTTCTCCCACTATAGTTGATAATCTGAAAGTTTCAAACGTATGAATAATAAAATGGATGGATCCGGGAACACGAGTAGAGATAATGATGTACAAATTAAATGCTTAGCAGACATACACTCAGCGACACTGGCTTGAACGCAATTATAAACTCCCATATATATATATATATATATATATATATATATATATATATATATATATATATATATATATATATATACGTAAGTATTTATGCATATGTAAATGATTATATGTTGAATCGGAAATATCAGGAATCGAATAAAAATTAATATCATGCACACTCGAAAACACCATATAATATATGTGTACATGATTTTATTTCATCTTGATTCAGAGAAACACAGTTAAAAGAAGGCATATTCCTATATAGAAACACCAAGCTACACATGCAAGCACAAAACTACACACATACCAGTATATTATTGTAAATATGTGTGTTTGTGTTTGGGTGAATGCTCATGCATTATAAATATATTCACCGTGTTTTATTCGAATCTTTCAAGTAATTTTTTTTTTATGTATCACACGCAAAACTTTCAAGAAACATGCTGGCTCTTCATTTCGAGTCAATCCTGATAAAATTCTATTTCATTTCCTGTAAAAGAAATTGATATTTATATATTTCACTGGCATTTCAAATACACACACACACACACACACACACACACACACACGTATATCTATCTATCTATCTATCTATCTATCTATCTAACTATCTCTATATATATATATATATCTATATCTATATATATATATATATATATATATATATTTATATTTATATACATATATATATATATATATATATATATATATATATATATATATATATATATATATGTATGAAAAACAGTCTGCAATGGCATCTTTTAGGATTGCTTTCAGCTGCCTCGTAGCACACACCTTAATCATGTTTGCAGTTCGAAAGAAATCTAGAAATAGGCAGGGAAGGTAAGTCTGAACTGTACTGTGACTGACAGAACCAGGTGGTGCGATGTCGTGCCCCCTCCCCACCCACAGTACGTGAAAAATGACTCGCTCGCTTGCTGACTGTGAATGCAACGGACACAGGTTACTCAACAGCATCTCACTACCGACTGAGTAATTCAAGAGGAGGGTATTGATCATGGGCAGTAAGGATTCCCCTGGTTGATTTCAATGATTCATTTTGACTGCGTGACAGCTCCTGGAGATATTCAAAATGAATATCTATATTTTAGACTGAAATCATGTACTCATTTTTTGCAAAAATCAAATAAGACAACTTCAATCCACTTTGTCATAACTTTGCTCGAACTTGTTGAATTGAAATGAAAGTTTTCAAGTTTACTGGGGTTTTTTTTACAATGCTTTTAACTTGATATGCATTACAAAAGTAAACAGAATTTTACTAAATTCCAAATTGGTATAAAACCTCTGTAATTTCACAACCAAAAATTCAATGTTGAGAGTTCGGAACTTGATAAGAATTTGCAAGTTAAAAAATGTTACTTGCTCACGATTTCGACAAAGCAGTATAAAGATTCAGCGTTGGATCATATCCGGCGATCGTGAATTTATCAAAAGCTTGTCAGGGCTGGAGAGAAAATATGTTTTTATTAAGCACATTTTGGCGGAAACAGTACGAGAAAAATCATGGCTTTTAAATAAGAATAAATGAAATCAACAATCTACGTCCACATTTAAACAGTGCATATATTGCATGATTTGAAATTATACATACGTAAGCTAAATACTCCTGAAATTCTTTTCCAATTTTTGATAATATTCAGAACACTTTTTATTTACTTATCGTCGCAGACATGCCTCTTTCTAAACTAGCAACAATGAAAAAATGCTCATGTGAATGAAGTTAAATTTGTGTATAAAAATACACATAAAGGATCTGAAATTAATTCGATCCGACGTGACTCTATAAGAAAGAAAATCACTGCAAATGCATTTTCACTTCATTTGATTTGAAAATGAGCAACTTGATTTCTTTAAGCCGAATCATATCATATTTCTATGGATCAAATACACTACTAATAATGCAGTATGAATGTGGGGGCTTGAATTAACTGAATTAGCCCTGAAAACACGGTGATTATATATTTTTATAGCATTCACGAATAGACGTGTATCTAGATACCAATGAATAGAGTGAGAGGGACGGAGTGACAGAGTCAGAGAGAAGGACAGATAAAGACAAAAAGCTGGAGAAACAAAGAACACCCCAATGATAGAGGGCTTATTTGAATACGATTCTATTTTTGCATATCGCTCCAGTTGATGGAAAATGGTTCACCTGTGAAAAAGTCATAAAACAAATGCGTTAAAGGTGACATTTAATTGGTGAGACAAATTCAAAATAAAGCTCCAAGTGAATCAAATAGCTGTTCATATAATGTGATTGAATCTTTATAGCAACTATTCACGATGGTAACAGAGCTTTAAAAGCCAAACTTGATCCGGTCTCAATAGTGATGATCTTCTGATATCACCATTATCATCATCATCATCAGTCTCTTAACGTCTGTCTTTCGACATAGACGTCCTCTTGGATTCGCCACACTTCTTTATCATGGGCGCCGCGGAGCCAGTTTTTTGTGAATTTGTCTAGCTCGTCTCTACATCTGATCCTCTGCTGGCTGCAGTTGTGCATGCGATCTCTGGGAATCCATGTTGTGAGTTGTAATGTCCCACAGTTGTTTGCCATTCTTTCAATATGACCAGCCCATTGCCATTTGAGTTTAAATGAATTCTATGATGTCAAAGACCTCTGTTTTCTACCAGATATATTGTGCTGTCTTGTGATTTCTTCATGTAAAGTTGAGCATAATTCTTTTATGCACAAGTTGCAGACTTTCCAGTCAGCGGGTCTGTCTCTTGGTTGAGTTCTATGTTTCAGCTCTGCAAGTGACTATCGGGAAGATGCACTTGTTATATAATTTTCTTTTTCAGGATTAATGGGATCATCTTTATTTTTGAAGGCTGGGTTTACTCTACCAAAGGCTTGCCATCCTGAAGTGAAATGCTGCTTGGTTTCTCCTTTTCTGTGTTTCTTTATGTACAAATACTTGGATCACACTCACACACACACACACACACACACACACACACACTGGCTAACTAACACACCCACTCACGTATCTAGCATGAAGTTAGTAGCATATTTCACAAAGAGAGCAATAGTTATTTGATAACATTTCGAAGATTATCTAGTCAAGATGAAGGAGGCACTATTAGGTAAAGGCACTGTCGTGATGTGCTGGAGCGTAAACTCATCCAAGTACTGAATAGGAAGCCGTACGTAGTTTTCAATAAATTCAGAAGATATTGGCTCCGCCACGCGCATAGTATACAAGTTTGGCGAATCTTGTGGAAAGTGCATGCACAACGACAGACGCTAAGATGATGATGATGATGATGATGATGATGATGATGATGATGATGTTAGACTGTCGCTTCCAAAGTTTAGCACATACAATTATTTATCTCTTTATGACAGTTAGCATAAATAAAGCAGAATTGTAATGCGTGTATGCTAATCAACGTGCGTGTGTGTCTGTTTTTGTGTGTATTCATGCGCGTATATTATTGTATACACGTGTTTATCTGTGTGTGTGTGTGTGTGTGTGTGTGTGTGTGTGTGTGTTTGTGTGTGTGTGTGTGTGTGTGTGTGTAATTTGGTTCCTCCTAAGACGTTGCATGTCAAGATGTATTCAGCTTGTTGACATGAACTTCTGGTGGAACAATAATAATGGCTTGTAAAACGATACATAATCCTGATGGAATGGACACTTATGTGCGTGTAGCATGAATGATTGTCATGTGTTTATCGTTGGCGCATCAAGACGACGTTCTGTAAACAGTGATAACATTATTATCGTGGATCATCTTTTATTTGCGTCAGCAATTCAATCTTTGATTATTAGCAGAAAGGGCAGACGTTTGAAAAACGATCAAAAAATATCTGTTATTTTCCTTGGTGTCAACTGTGAATTGAAATAATACATAAATATTTTCACACAATTGAACGAACAAAAAATAAATACATGAATGGAATAAGCAGAATAAAAACTAGAGGAGAAAATAACTTCGCGATGTGTGAGCCGTAGATTTTTAACAAAAGATTTTCGCTGTAATTGTCAGATTCGTGCCAAACATGATCGCGTCAAATAGTGTGTACGCATGCGCGTAGAAAATGCGTTGTCGATTTATTTTGTCAAAATTCATCCGATGATATTTCCCTTAGAACTAATACAATACATGTAGGTTTGAATCTACCTCGATACATGCAGAAATACAAACATATATACATGCAGATATATTAGGTAGATGGCAAAGTTCAATGCCAAAATCTTGTGTTCTTCCGTCTATCTTATGTTTAGTTTTCCCTAACCATCCAAATCCCTCTCTTCGAAAAGCCAAACCATTTATCATTCACACACACACACACACACACACACACATATATATGTATATATATATATATATATATATATATATATATATATATATATATATATATATATATATATGCATATATGTATATTCCAGAAAGCTTTACAGCTTTAAGCACTAAACATTGAAAAAGTCTAAATTTGAAATAAAAAACAAACAAGTGTGGATGCTAC
The DNA here is from genome assembly GCA_963457665.1 of Thysanoteuthis rhombus. NCBI lineage: Eukaryota > Metazoa > Mollusca > Cephalopoda > Oegopsida > Thysanoteuthidae > Thysanoteuthis > Thysanoteuthis major. The sequence continues at coordinate 64,242,905 of OY735208.1, forward strand.
TAGGCATAAACTAAGAGATCAATTTAAGATAAACTTACTTTGCAAATTACCACCTGTCCCACTAAAACCCTATTAAGGTGGGGGATTTAAAAAAAAAGAATTATAATTTTTTTTTTCAGGACACATGAGGGTCAAGAGTAATTTTTCAGCCCCCTATCTTCATTGGTACAATATCAATATGTCATCCCATCAATGTTATCAAACACTACCTCCCTTTACTATATACTATTTGCCATTTATGTAGTTTGTCATTTTACACAAAGTTTCACGTATATTGTACATCGATATTATATATACTACATGTTTTTCTCTCAAAATGAGGCTTACTTACATAGGTTACCCTACAAGCGTTTATCAAGGATGGAGGATCAGTAAGTATGACAACAGACATTACTTGCTCTTTGTGTCATTTCGATTAAATGTTTACCAATGTTATTATAAACACCGTTGGGTTAATTTCATATATATATATATATATATATATATATATATATATATATATATATATATATATATATATATATATATATATATATATATATGTGTGTGTGTGTGTGTGTGTGTGTGTGTGTGTGTGTGTGTGTGTATATTTATGTATATTTTGCAATCCCAAGTCCAAACTTGACTTTTTATTTTCATGATCTAAAAAGCACAAGTAGTCACAGTTAACAGTAAGTTTATATTCCTGAAGTAGTTAGAGGAACTCAGATTTAGCAATCAACATATCCTGTACTATTACAAAGCAAACTTTATATAGAGAATATAATCCAGAATTTAAATAGCTTCTTTTGCAGATATCGTTTCTTAACTGTTATGTAGTCACTTGAATTTTAAAACATGTAAGTTTATTTCCACATTTTTGATTGCGTTTGTGCTTCAATGTAGTTTTGGACGTGGAACTATATCTTCAACATTAACCTGACAAGAATTTCAGATTGTAAAGACGAAACCTTTTGTTTCGATTGTAACTAAGAAGGAAGGAATACAAGTCAAAATACAAATTTTCATCGACAATGGCTTATTACAGAAAAAGATATAACAGAAAACCTGTATTCTCGTTCATCATTCATCGTTTATTAGATAATGCTATAGAGAAATATTCACTAGGAATCGACTTTATAATGACTAACTTACACATAACTGACATGAGAATTAAAAGTCAAGAAAATAACTTTCAGTGGAAAATAACGCCAATGCATTAAAGGAATAATGATCCCTCCTCAAAAATGTTTCCTTTAGAAAATTATTCTATAAAGCAATTCAGAGCAAACACTTTTTAACTCTTTATGATATGCAATTATCGTTCTGAATTAGATTAATAAAATCCCTCATTCATAAAATTAGGAATCTATGTTGTCAAATATTCGCTTATTGATTAAGTGATTATATTGATATTTTCCATGCATAGCTGACACACAGCATAAAATAAGGGGAACCCCAGTGAGTAACAAGCTTACAATAGTATTACTGGTTTAGGAGACTAGTTTGCTCACCAGTCCTCGACTGTAAGCTTTGTAAGTAACGATACTAGTGATACAAAATGATAGCTTTATTGTTTCCTGAGCAAATAATGCACCTCAAATCTTTCATACATGCTAACACAATCGACAACATTCATCGGTATCTTTTTTCAAAAAGCAATTGTATTTTTAATGATTTTGGCATTTTGCATTTAATTAGTTCCGATTTCATAATTCCTAACATGTCGAAATCTAATCCCCATCTGCAGCATCTCTAAAAATTGGCATTGGTTTTTATTAGAGAATGACATTTAGCATTTCATTAAATTGCTGTATGAAATATGGATAGAAACTGGCATCCACTGGGAAATTGATTTATGCGTTGCTCACTTAAATTGTACCTTGTCCAAAATGTCATCAGATTTCTGAAAAGATTTATTAAAACGCTCAATGGCTCTTATCCAATCTCCCTGTGTAATTACATATATGAGTAAATAGGAAATTGTGTATGATTTGGTGAATGATAGAATAATGCTGTTGCATCTCTCTCTCTCTCTCTCTCTCTCTCTCTCTCTCTCTCTATTTATATATATATATATATATATATATATATATATATATATATATATATATATAATCGACTCTGGAAAGTGGGATTTAATGCAATGTTCAAACTGAAATTGTTCATAGAATGTGTTACCACTCAATCTGTACTTTTTGTATTTATATAAAATGTGGGCAGCTGCTTACGGTGAAAAATCGGTTTTCAACAGTCTATATTTCTCAAGAAAGAGAATTGGAAATCGCAGAATACATATCAATATCAATATCAATATCAATATATATATATATATATATATATATATATATATATATATATGTATATATATATATACACATACATATACATATGTGTGTGTGTGTGTGTGCCTTTGTGCCTATCTGTTTGTGTGTGGTCTTTGAAACTTTGTCCGTCAGCACTGAGAAAATAATCTTCCTTTCATATAAACCCCAAATCATCTAACCATGTTATCCAATGCAAATTCAGGTATTTTCCGAACGCTCTCCGAAGGATGTCCGTGTTTCATGCAGAATTTGATTTCATCATTTTTAAGTCAATGGATTTGGATCCTAATGTGATACACCTAATTTTATTGTACTGATTATCAGCTGTTTTACCATGAAACTGTTTTTTTCTCTCTCCCTCTCTCTCTCTCTCTGTCTCTGTCTGTCTCTGTCTGTCCGTCTGTCTGCCTGTCTGCCTGTCCGTCTGTCTGTCTGTCCCACTCAATATATATATATATATATATATATATATATATGATCAAGAATACAATATGATATAATATAGTACAATATAATGAAATATCCGATGTGTAGTGGGTTTAATTCATAAATTGTTCGATACATTCAACATTAAATATTGAGTTTGTGTTGAGTAAAGCTTGAAATATTGAATGAAGTAATGAGCTACTACACAGACACGTTTATGTTATGCCCTATTTGGGATCCTTCAGGTGAATGATTTGGTTCATTCTAGACTCCTCTCAATATATATATATATATATATATATATATATATATATATATATATATATATATATATATATATACACGTGTATGTGCGTTTATGTGTGTATTCAGACTGTAGTTTTCCTTTTATATATGGTCCCCTAAATACTTTCGACATTCCATGTCGATTCGATTCTCTAGAAAGTTTCTCCAATTGAGTCTTAGTTTCAAATTTTGACTGTATTTATCATTTCGTGTAACTTTCGTATTTGCCATTTGTTGTGAAATGTGGCTGTCTGCAATTTATTAATGAAAGTTGTATTTTTTTGGTTATGATTAATATAAGTGCTGTTGTATTGTTGTTTATTGGTACTTCAGGATTTTGGCGTCAATTTCATACGAGATTTCGTTCATTCGCGGTCGTTTAGATAAGAATTGCTTTCATTCATTTTTCTGATCTTTTCTCATTGTGAGCACTCTCACGGATTGTTGTGCTTTCTGTGAGTATCCTGTTTGTTCCAAATGTTGGCAAATGGAGCTTGTGTCTGGTAACTGGCACGTTAATCTTCTTGGTAATGTTGTGGTTGTACATCCAATATACGTCATATTGTTGGAAGTGAGTCCTCCCAATGAGCATTTATGTTGGTATACAGAATTTTCTCTTATAGAGGTTTATTTTGACGTCTGAGTGTGTGAGGAAAGCATTGGTCATTAGAAGATTGGAGTTTTTATAATGAATTATTAGTTTCAGATGATTATCAAGATCGGTGACAGATATGTATCAACAGATTATATTATGTATGGCTTTTCCGTCTTCGCACACACACACACACACACACACACACACACACACATATATATATATATATATATATATATATATATATATATATATATATATATATATGAATGAATGAATCGAAGTGTAGTTGTTATTAATTTGATCGGATATTCCGGACATCAATTAACAGTTGGTTCAAGTCAAAAGCAGTTTCTAGCGTAAAGAAGCTATATCCTATAATTGCGAACGTCTATATTGCAAAATACTGATTGAAACGCCGTATTTTATTCCACCAAATGAGAAAACTCGTCATTCTAACGTGATAGTCAAATTACAAACGTTTTCTTCCAAGGTAATTTGTCAGCAGTACCGCCCATTCTTTCACTTGATATACGACTTCAGCAACATGGTGACAGTGCAGTGAGGAAAATCAGTTACTTCCTAGTACTGCCAGTGTAATTAGGAAGTAGTCATTACAAAAATTGTTTCCATCCTGCAAGAATCTGGGAAGAAGGACATACCTTTGTGTGGCCTGATTTTCCTTTAAGGAAAAATGCCTTTTAACCAATACTTGAAACTCAATATTTTCTCCACTACTGAAGCCGTTAGCAGAAAAATGGCTCCCATTGTCAAAGTAATTTTCGCATTAGAATTTCTCATTACCTCCAAGAGCGCACTAAGAACTATGAAAGTAGAACATTGCCTGTACAAGGAGAAGGTAATAAAAGTAGGAATGAACTGAACTGAAAATATGAATCGGTTCGTTCTGGCGTTTAATTGCAAAGATTGATTCGCCCAGCTCTTACAAAGGGCCACTGGGAGCACTCACAGTTAACACGTGATTACCTTCGGAGCTTCCAATTCCCGACCCTTTCAAATGCCTTTCACGCATTCTGCCTACGTTTTCCTTTCATGTATACTTGTTTATCAATATATCTCAAACTTTCAATATCTCTCATCGCAGTCAGCACATAACTACATTAGACTATTAATTTCTCTCTACCATGGTAAGTTTGCATTCCTATTTACCATTGTCAGCCGGGATAGCTCAATTTGATAGATGGTTAAATGATGAGAAATAGAGATAGGGATATTTAATTGCAACTATCTCCAGGGTTACTTGTCTCGAAAATCAGCATTTCGATTCCCCTCTTTCACCTGAGCTCGAACACTAATCACTGTCATCGACGAGATATAAACAACTATTCAAAACATGACAAAGGCCACATAGCCAACCCATGCTTATCAGAAACTGTCGACCAAAACTCCCACAGAAACTGACAGACCAGCTGACTGACTTGTTGGCTATGCACTTTATGATATATATCCAAAAATTCACTCTTTATTGATATAATTTTTAAAAAATTAAGAAAAAAAAAGCATCGAAACAGATTGGTGCTTCATGACCTCCACCCGATGAATATTTAGTTCTGTTTCAGTTTTCAATATAAGTATTTGCTAAATTGACCTCTTAGTCAATGTCCAACATTATTCACATTTGTCCTTGTTTGTTTTGATTTTGTATTCTGACGTTTCCTGTGAGTGCTGCCCTACAAAAGACAAGAAAGGTAACTTATTCATTAATCTGACCTTTTCCGAATTCAAAAGAAATTGGTCATGTTGTGGTTTCTATTGAATGTCTAACCAGACCTGTCGAATGATTTACCTCGAAACCCCATTTCACAACTCTTATCAGGTTCTGTCCTTGCTATTTAGTTACGATTTGTATAATTCCATCCGTCAATATCCAGTAATCTCAATTGAATATGATATAAGGCATGATATGTGGGATCTGAAGGAATCTGAAGTGTCTATGAGCTTTCAAAATCAACATTCGAAATCCCAGCTGTTGCTTGACTCTAACAACGACCCTTTCGTAACATTTGGGAAATTTGAAAATGTCCCATCATCAGAGGCTGGCTACATAGTAGATTCATTCTTATCTGCTAATGCATCTTCAAACAAAAGTTCTAGTTTATTCAGCTGATGCACTTTCAACTATTAAGCCTTGGACAGCTTATCATAATCAAATACGTCGACTTGAGCGATATCCTCAAGCAAAACTGTGATCGATCCTGGGTTCTAATGTCTATATCACAAATAATGAATCATTTGCAAGAACAAAATCAATATTAATGTAAACGCTCCCTAGAAAAAGGTTCAATGGATCGGTCAGGTAAAAAACAGACGCCAGGTAATAGAATGTCCAAATAGATCCTTTATTCGGAACGCACACAGGGTCATCGTCTCACATATACACCTTTCTGAGACTCCATTACGAAAGAGAAAAATACCTTTATTTTGTATTAATCCAAAATGCTAGGGAAGATATATGAAAACTATGAATGCTAGAGATTGGCATACACAGAAGGAGCCATTGTTGCAGATCTCATTTGACCTCAGCAAACCTAGGGGAAAACAAATAAAAAGAAAAGAAAACGACGCAAAAACTTTTGGAAAAAAGATAATCTGCAGCTTTAGTCTTTTTTCTATGACCAGCAATTCATTTCAAACATCTGGTAGTAACCAGATATACTCTTCACAAACGTTGTACCTTCATAGTTTATACATCAAAATTTTTTATCCAGCCATGCAGTTTCCCCAATATATCTCTATCACTCCGTATATGATCACAGGTCTATCGGTCCACTTATTGGTTAGAAAAATATTGGTCTTACTTTAATTTCCATGTGTTTGTGTTTGAGTCTCATACAAGGACGTGAATTTCAGTTGCTGATCTCACAACGCTGACAAAATTCAAACCTGAATTTTTTTTGTCCTCCTACACTGACATTCATTCACGACTATTGTACTAATTGCGTGATAACTTATAGTTCCGGCATGATAACTAAGATGACTGTGAGCTTAAACACTCTTATCTTATTTTTGAAATCAAATCATGTCAAGAGATACTACTTTCTTTTCTTTAAGTGAGGAAATATGACACAGTGAGAAAACACTGAACAGTGTCCTTGCATTACTAGATAGGTATGCATCGTCACACATACACGCATGCACACACAGACACACACAGAGACACAGACACAGACACAGACGTGCATATATATATATATATACACACACATAGACATAGACACACACACATACATACACACACACACATATGTATATATATGTATATATATATATATATATATATATATATATATATATATATATATATATATATATATATATATATATATAAGATATTGTCAATACAGCTGGTTTTTTATATTGATTATATATTAATCAAACCTTGTGTGTATGTGTACTAATTATCATGTACGTAAGTTTTCACTTGAACTTGAAAATCGATTCATACATATATATATATATATACATATATATACATATATATATATATATATATATATATATATATACATATATATATATATATATATATATATATATATATATATATATATATATATATGCGTGCATGAATCCTTGTGTGTGTCAATATCTTTTTCTGTCATGTTACTTGGAATTTGTATATTCATGACAATAATTCACACTGATGATTATATATAATTGGTGTACTTATGGATGGAACAGCCTCTTATAAATTATGCATGTTTTTGCACTCACAACCATCGATTGCTCCTAATGGCAAAGCAAATATTGCATAACACTGTTATGTTGATAAAGTTCCGTGTGAGTAGCTGAAGGCAGGAAAGTTCACAAATGTTGAGGTAATAAAAACGGGAAAAACATCATTGAATTAGCTTGAACGATGTAGAAAATACGAAGATAAGATATTTCTCGGTCGTTTCCTCCAGCAGGAAATGCTCTTTGCTTTAAGCAGCGTTTAGTAATTGCTAGCATTCAGAGAGCAACTTTGTACCCGAATATTTGTGTAAAGTAAATGAAAACCCATGCAGAATAAGCAAAATAAATAGAATGGTTCGTCGCAGTGTTTATCTTGAGCAACTATGAATGAAAACTAGAGCTTGAGACTCCATCTTAATTAACAGAGAAGGCACTTAGAGCCTTGTATTTATCCGTTAAGTGAGGTAACTGACTTCCAATTAGCGAACAGATCCAGTTGGATTTGCGAATTATATATTAAAGGCCGTAGATTGTGATCAGGGATAATGTTATCGGTTTATTGTTATCAAAATCAGCCAGTTCAAAAGATTTTCTTCACAATTGATTGGAAATTTTAGTTTTTTTTTTTAGATGAAAATATAGTTATATCAATTAATCTATTAACATAGTGAACAATGAATGTTAATTGTTCAAATTTCTATACTTTCGTTCAATGTTATCGGCTAGTCTTTTTATTTTCCTAAAACATCCAAGATAACAAAAGAAACAGATATACATGTTCGAAAATATGAAAATAAAATTGGGTGGTGATTTAGACGGGTTCGAGGATACTGGCGCTGCAACGGTATAATAGCGTTTGCTGAGGGTTTGCTGCTGCTGCTGCTTCTGATGATGGTGATGATGATAATTCATACCTGCTCAGTGATTCCAGTTATTCAGTAACATCTCTGAGATACTTTGATTCAACAAATCTTCTGGTGCCGATCAATTCTAGATAAATTATTATTAATCAATTATTATATTCGAAGTTTAGCTCTACAGGACAACCTACCGAATGTTGGAGTATTGTTGCATTTTCAGATATCGAGTATCAGCAAGCCTTAAGTGTCAACAACCGGAAACATGTGATTGCTCATCGCCATCTGTCATTGGTTGAAAATGGGCACGGATCTAACACACAAATCCGTTCAGCTTTGCTTAATTCAAGTCGGTAGTGAAGGTATGCAAGAGAGAGAGAGAGAGAGAGGGAGAGAGAGAGAGAGAGAAGGGGGAAGAGAGGGAGAGAAAGAGAGAGGAAGTAATGAATATATACAAAACCAATATGTATAACAAATTTATTGGTCCATTGCAGTGCTGACTAATTCTATTTCGCCAAATGATACAGAACTAGTCTGCACTGTAATGGGATATATATATATATATATATATATATATATATATATATATATATATATATATATATATATGTGTGTGTGTGTGTGTGTGTGTGTGTGTATGTGTATGTGTGTGTGTGTGTGAGTTGATTTGTGTAGTGTACTTATATAAATGAGATATTAAAGGATGAAAGTTTACTAATTTTCAGTAACATGAGGAGAAAAAAATCCCTCAAATGGAAATATTACTCTGTAACCCAACTCATACACTGAGAAAGATTCCTATTCATCTACAACACTTGTCATTTTGATGTTTCTCTCTTAATATAGAAGGCAATCGATTCGCGACATCTATTGATGTCATTTCTATTGAGCGTAAACAAAGTTAAGCCTTTTCATCCGACCCAGCCTTTCCAAGGAATATCCGTTCGGTATAAATTCCCAATCCCGTATTTATATTTTATCGGATTAAAGAATTTTCAAGATCATAGGAAGAGTTTATTTTTTTCTTTTCATTTTCTTTATCATAACATTGATATCGAACAGAAATTCTTCACGTCCCTATTTCTATAAATGCAAATAATAAAGTATTTCTCGTAAAATGATACAATTGAATAGTTATTTGAAAAACATCCTTTCATCGGCTAGAAGGACAGAATAAAATATATTACAATTTCTTTGTTCTCGATAGACAGTGAATCAATTTTTCGCAATTTCGATTCAATTTAGCTGATCATCTGAATCATCTAAGTTTCAGACGTGTAAATGAGTATCGAAGATGCTGTGGTAACAGAAGTATCATTCTGGGTATTTCCACTGGGCCAACCTAGATAGCCTCCTTAAATTGTATTCAATTAATCTAGTGGGTCAATTCGGAAAAGAATTTAAAGCATCAAAATCTTTGCTAGGTATGCAAAGCTTTTAAACTTTTAAAGTTTCCATAAGCTTAGAATCTGAATCCAGCGTATGTTGTTTATTATTATCTTTTTTTATTATTATTATTATTATTATTATTATTATTATTATTATTATTATTATTATTATTATTATTATTATTATTATTATTATTATTATTATTATTAATTTAGTTGTTGCAAACACTTCAAGATCTGTGATAAATGTAGTCAGCTCGAAGAGACCAATAATTTTCCTGAACAATTTTCCTTAGAATATCAAAACTCTTCATCTCTTTTATTTATCTATATTAGTGAGAGCATGTCCCTCATACGCTTATAAAATGTTTATATGTGTGCTTACGAGCATAGTATAAGGATAGGTATTCATAAATGGTATCACTCTTTTTGTACATTCCAAAATAAAATCATTGGACTAGGAAGATTGTTCCGTTTCAGTTCATCATTCGGGAAGGGCTTCAATTGAAAATCAGAACTATGGCCTTTCCCTCTGTTTGGAAGTTTTTATATGGGGATTACACGACCTCAACTGCTACAGAACAGCACCCCATAACACACACACACACACAAGCGTGCACAAACTCTCATACATACGTACATACATACATACATACATACATACATACATACATACACACACACATTGGACTATATTTACAACTGATTTAAATAGAAATATCAAAAGACTTAATGATAAGATATGTGAAGCAATAATCATATTATTTTCCAAAAAGAACCTTTGATAAACTTGGATTTATGTTGGTGTTGCAATGTAGTGGACATATTTGAAGTACCATGGATGGTACATACGTAAATCTAAACACTTAAATAAACGCATACATCTGTGTGAGCGTGTATGTGTGTGTGTATGTGTGTGTGCGTGTGTGTGTGTGTGTGTGCGCGCACGCTGAAGTATCCCTTTTTGTGTGAGCATATGAGCATATATCAAAAGCCTTTGAGAGGAATTTAATCGGAATGTACTAGGTTTCTCTCTGGACTCTTCTCCTTTCTGTCAGTCATCCTGTTTTCCCACAACTTTGGATCCCACAGTTCAAGTACGATGTGTTGCTTGTCCCTTGTTTTCGGAGACCCTATCAATACACATTATCTTTGTCTTTTATATATATATACATATATATATACATATATATATATATATATATATATATATATATATATATATATATATATATATATATATATATACATCTGCGTGTTGCCTTCTTTAGTGCTTGTGATCATGCATAATACTATCAAGCTGTCAAAAAGTAATAAATACTTAACAAATTTATCGTGTAATACAATTTCACATTCTGCTGCATTATTTATGGTAAGTGTTCCTGTTTACAATAGAAAACGTTCATCAGATTTGATCATAGCCCTGTCTTGAAAAATATTTTGTTATTCCCTGGAGATTGCAATCATTTAGCTCTTATATTTGATATTTGGTATTATTTATCTTGTTCTTCTATCCTGGAGGTGTGTCATTTCAGATGAATTATTCAGAAGTTTGTCGCTCTATAATCTCAGAAACCTCCTCTGACATCTTGATATCTATCTATCTATCTATCTAGAAAGACAGTCAAACAGACTTTACGCGTACAATAAGCACACACACACACACACACACATATATATATATATATATATACACATATATATATATGTATATATATGTATATATATATATATATATGTGTGTGTGTGTGTGTATATATATATACGTGCATGCACGCGTGTGTGTGTGAACAAAAATCCCAGGAGAACTCCAAAAGAACGGAAACATAAATGTGTAGGACACTTTAAAATATTGACCACTTTAAGAAACGTATTCGGATTCATTCACCACTTCAAAAACTAAACTTCATGTTCATGCCGAATGTATAGATCACGTTAGAAAATAAACTCATCACATCGGATATGTTTTACTGATTTATGATATATATATATATATATATATATATATATATATATATGACAATGCATAAGTTGACATTTTAGGGAATAGTTGTATTTGAATTGAATTTATTCATAATCTTCAAAAACCTTCGTTCATGACCTGTCCTCAATTCTGATTTTTTCAAATGAATCGGTCCTTTTGCGCATTATGGATTCTTTGAAATTTCAAAATACTTGGCTTTTGACTCCCATGCGTTACGATATCGCGAGATGTCACCTGAAATAAACGAATATTTCAATAAAGTTTCATTAGAAATTGCCATGCTCATAACGCTGCGAGGTGAAAAGTATCTCAGGTAATAAATCTCATTTAAATAGAACTGTTTCTGCTTGTTCTCAACCTAATACACACCCACACACACACACACACACACACACACACACACACACGTATATATATTTGTTTCATAGACTCATAAAATATTCCATCCTGTGAGCTGGTAATCCGTGTGAAAATGTAAGTTGACCTCAAGATGAACATATAATATGCTGTATTGACCTTTAGTGACCTCAATAGGTCGCTAAAAGTCAATGTAAAGTCAGGCCACTTCCAGCTTTTTCTGATCTAAGGGATATCATTCAATTTTTTGCTCTGGAATTAAGGGGTGTGGATGATGTTATATTTGGATTTGTGGTTAAATTTCGTTTGTAAGTGTTGGCCAAACAAAATAGGAGCATGATCTAATAGAAGGGTTAATTCGGAATTATATATAGTTATATTATGAAGAAATGGGTGTATGATCTAGCTGATTAGTTATAAAATGTGGTATTAGTACTTCTCTGCTTCGAAAAACATAATAAACAGATAAGGATAGTGGTTGAACAAAATGAGATTGGAAATAAAGCAAGTATTCGAACCCCGAGATATCATTTAACACCCATGAGACGTTCCCTATTTGAAATAGGACAATGGCACGTTTTTCATTTGTTTTTGGAAATACGATTTTCGAAATGCTCTGAGCCAGGTACTTGCATTTTCCTTACATTCGCTCTTTTAAAAAAGTAGTCAATTTTGCCAAACCATAATCAAAATTACATTCGTAAACAGTTGTCTCCTAATATGTTCCCTTCAATGACTTTTTCAAGAAATCCATAACATGAGAAAAAAGCGTCGAAATGTAACTTCGAACGTTCTGAAACAAACCTTCCAGTATTGTCATTCAGTTCTTACTGATACAGATCCACGGATACAGGGCACAAGTATACCTACTACACACTCACTCACTCACACACACACACACACACACACACACACACACACACATATATATATATATATATATATATATATATATATATATATATATATATATATATATGGGGGTTAAGCTGAGATTAATCCGCTGACCCAGTCACGATGACTAGGAACCGCTGTCAGCAAACAAAGCATTCCACCATCCAAACGAATGTCACCCACTGACACAACGTCATTTACATTATTCCTGAAAGTTCGGCCCAATTAAGAAAGTGGTCTTCTTGGATCCGGCTGGCGTCTTCTAATAAAATGCCGGCATAAGCCCGCGAGGAATTTCTTGGTGGATTCTATTGTCTACCTACATCCATACAATGCAATAATGATGGCCATATGTTCGTGCGCATTGCATGGAGAGAAATGCTTTGCCTCAATTATATCCATTTTATAGAAAATATATATCATATGCAAACACTGGTGCATATTTTCCTCATCATCAGATAACCATCGATAGATTTCAGGCAAGATACTCTACTAATGAGATATACCACTAGTTCTTCTGAGTACGTCTATTTCATTGCTCTATTGCGTTAAAGTCACTTTGAATAGATGTTATTTGATTATACAAATATGAGTCATCGCGAACTGAATGTACTCTGGTTTAAGACAGCAACATATAAAAAGTATTAGGAAATAATATTTTAGATTTTGCAGTGCTCTTAGATGCATTTGAGGTGTGGTTGATGAAATAAAATCGACAACCTAAGTGCATATCCAGACTAAGGGAGCTAGTGTTCCATTTCCACATGCATCTGAGAAGAGTATTATCTCGTTATTTTTAAATGCTATGGGTAAATTCATAGGTTTAGCTAGTATTTTAGGAGACGGACAACTATCGCTTCGAGCCAAAAAACTCCAACTGTTCCTTTGTTCAGCGTCATGAAAGTATGCACAGATGTGTTTCCAGAATGTACACTTAACGAAGCTTTGGTGAAGCTCCAACGGGCCAAGCAAATGTGAATGCAATTATAAAGAAATGCTCGAGGAAAATAAAAAGGTGATTTGAAGCGTGTAGACAGATTATTGCGATATTTGTCACAATCTTCCAACGCCATCCCGAACGCACACAGATAATTGAATTCAAATGAGAAAAAGAAACTTTATAAAATAATTTGTACAGTCATCCCAAATATCTATAAGCAGGAACAAAGATAGAAGTGTGGGAACTTACGTTTTTTGGATCAAAATAAACTGTTAAATCGATGCCTGAAGAGTCAAAAACATGTATTTTTGAATCAACTACGATCGTTCTATGGCTGAGTAGAGCTAGGATATGCACTCAAAGAGGGAAAAATAAAAAAGAGTTCCAATTCAAAACATTTTCCTTTCAATTTTATTCAACAGGATTCAGTGACTTTGTTTCATTCTTTGACGCGTATACAAGCCTTTAAATAGATTTATGCAACGATTCTACATGCTAGATATGTGATTAAAATAGAGACATTTAAAAAGAAACGAGTTGTTAGGCACTTTCATGACTTGAAATGAAAATATCCCAATAGCATTTTATTTCAAAATGAACAACTGGATGTTTGTGACAATTGATTTGTAGGAAGAAAAAAAAAACTCAAATAAGAAAAAGAAAAAAAATGTTTATGGTTGTTTTGATGTTAACATATTTTACCTCAAAGATGGTGACGCGTTGGATAAGCCGCAGGCCGAAAAGACTCGCTCTGATTGAGGTTGTTAGGTATAATCATATGTATGTGATAACATCTGTGTAATCTTTTCTAAATATCTTAGTTTCAGGGAAATTAATTATGTTATTTTGTAAATGTGTGTTGTATTATCCAATTATCTCTCATTACTCTTATATACATATATATATATATACATACATATATATATATGTATATATGTGTGTGTGTGTGAATATATATATATATATATATGTGTATGTATATATATATATATATATATATATATATATATATATATATCGCTACGCTGATAATCGTATGAGATCCTTGCCCGCTATTGCTCTGAATAACCATCCAAGGAGTATACATATTCAACTAAAAATATGTTGATAAGTGCATATTTATTCATGCTTGCAACGTTGTTTAACGATATATTCTCAAGAATTCACCGATTCAAGGAAAGTTTACCCTTGAAAAAGTTAAAATAAAAAAACAGACAGTTCATGAGGACTAGTCATTTTTGATAATACATCCGGAGAAGGCGCTAGAATGAATAGGTCAAAATATCCTGAAAATAAAAAAAAAATTTAAGAAAAGAAGAGGAGTTCAATCGTCTGAAAAAAAATCTTGGAACTTGTAATTTGCTGACAAGTCCGCTATCTACAGAGGGCTTTTGTATTGAAGACGGTTGGAATTCCTCAATCTTGATTGGTAAACTCTGTAGAGTTTACAGTTATTAACCATCTTGTAACAGTAAAATATAATTCTGCACGCTCACCTAGCAGTAATCACCGTCCATAATAGCTACTGGACATTAGTATATCCATTAGCCTACTTCTGTCACGACTGTCGTATATCAATGTCCGACTTGAATTAACATTTCCAAAACAGTGCCAACAATAATAACAAGGTGTCAATTTAAGTTGTGCAGTGATGCAGGACCAGACAAACTCAAGTTCAAAGCCGCATCAACCCATCCTTTGAACCAATCATTCTTTTCTATATACCCTTTAGGTTCTGGTATACGTGTTGGCCGTTGATAATGAGAGTTGGTCAAGATAGGAATTCATTTTAATAGAAAAGTGATAAACACTGAAGGTATGTTTGAAGCCACTAAATGGCCATTGATGTCTCCACCTCACTCTTTTGCCTCCGTCGGTGTCATTATTTCTCTCTATTAGTCTGACCATCGTTCCCGAATCCGTACATCTAACCAGGCACACAGTCCGAGGAGAAGCCAGGAAATCGCCAGACCGTTTATTGCCCAGTTCTTCTCGCTTTCAAATCACCATTACTGCACCTATACCCCACCATCCCGATGGAAATATCTTAGAAATAGCCTTAATTGACACACAATCATTGAACGTCAAAATTCTTAAAGATGATCGTGGCATCGGATGTAAAATTGGCACTGCCTCTCGTATTTCAAGAACACCACTATATTTTCCGCATGAGCCAATTCTTGAATGTTTGGATGAATAAATTGACATTTATAAGTATCAATAAATGTATGTATGTATGTATGTATGTATGTATGTATGTACCTATCCATCTATCTATCTCTGGTGTCCTGTAATCACTCTGCCATAGTCTATTTATACCGTTTCGCTATATCTTGAGCGTAGCCGTGTAATTGTGCGAAGTCAGATAGTCGGAAAAAGATTGTGTTATGCCGATATATATATATATATATATATATATATATATATATATATATATATATATATATATATATATATATTGGGTAGATATTTATCTATGAACCTAAATCGAATATGTGCTTTTTACATGATTCGATAGATACTTTTAGCTAAATTAAGTAGTTCTATTTTCACAGGTACTATTTTGATCTTGTGTCAGGCTAATACATATTGAATTAAATATTTCTGCATTTTCTGGTGTATACCTATCTTTCCGAATTGATCTATATACCACTGTCTGTGTAAACTGATATCATATAGTATGAAATGATTATACGAGGTTTATGAGTTATAACAGAAGTGATAGATGTATATGCTTTCGTTGCTAATATCACATAAATCAGTAAGCTGTACGAAGTCTTTCAAAATATTGGCCGATACAATTCAACTAACACATACATCAGAGTGTCTCAAAGTGTTTACAAATATTTACCAGTCAGACTTTCGCTTGTCTACACTAAAAATGAATGCATTATTTTTATGTACATCTGTTTAGTCGTAAATGCATTTAGAACTCTAAATCAACAAGCTTGAAAGTTTAATTCACAGAAATATGCCAAGGAGAGAAAATGGTAGACTGATGAAGTGCTTCCTGAATAATAAGTTTTACAGTTTTTCTAAACATTCTTCGATCTACCTTTTGAAATCTTACTATCTCATGATAAATTATATTTCACCAACGTTTAGTCTCTAAAATAAATAATAGCAACAGAGATAGGAACATAAATTCCAGTGAATATCTATATATTCCCCATTTCTTTTTTTTTCTCGAAATTACGATATTGATATTCCAAAAGTTTATAAAAATGTTTATACTTGTACTTATTGAGTTTTCAAATGTCTTGTACCTCGTGGCTTTTACTGGAAATCAATTGACTGCAGGGCCCCTCATTACATCAACACTCTTGTGAGTATTCCAGCCGATTGTACA
Source organism: Thysanoteuthis rhombus (assembly GCA_963457665.1). Taxonomy (NCBI): domain Eukaryota; kingdom Metazoa; phylum Mollusca; class Cephalopoda; order Oegopsida; family Thysanoteuthidae; genus Thysanoteuthis; species Thysanoteuthis major. The sequence continues at coordinate 64,259,982 of OY735208.1, forward strand.
ATCATATTGGTTGTCGTTTGAGTGCACAATATATGAATCGATGCTCTGCAATATCCGCCAGATACTCTTGGTTTGGAGAGTATAACAACGACGGTTATTAATGTGTCTATTGATCAGACATGAAAACAAAGAAGAGAGATAAATATAAGAAGTAAGTTGCTCTCCCGTGTCTTCATTTATAATAACCTTATAACTTAGGCGCGACAATCAAAATTCTATGTTGAGATATATATATATATATATATATATATATATATATATATATATATATATATATATATATATATATATATATATATATATATATGCGTTTACAGTGAATATTGAGTAATGTTGTCCTTAACACATGTTGGTAAAAGAACAAACAGCAAAGAATATAACACGTGCCAAGAAGAGATTGAAATTTGCAAGGAATGTACGAAATTGGACTCTACAACATCTTCTGAATACAAATTACGCATTTATTGGCGATTCAGCAATTGCCAAAACGAAATGAGTAAAAAAAAAAAAAAAAAAATTGAACAGGAAAAGAGAAAAATGCAAAATAACGGATATTGAAATAGATTGTATTTTGCGATTTTCCTTCTGAGTATTTCTCTTCATTGGATCGAACGCCAAAAATATCCTGATTGAATACATATTATGCAAACATCTTGGTCGTCCTTCCGATTTATAAAAATATTCCATCACAAATTACAGACATGAATGTTATAAGAATATTTTTACTTGACTTTTCTTGCTTCTTTAGAAGAAGGTGCAGTTCAGTTATCAAAGTATGTCATATATGTCTGAGGATTTTAGATACACCCTGCTATTTACGCCTCTTTATCTCAATGTGGAGTGGACCAACTTCATCGACAATGCCACAGACTTCTACATGGCCAGTGTCACTAATGTTGAAGCCATTGGCAAAATGCTGATCTACACTTGGTACGCCGTGGCGAGGATTGGAGTTTACTATCTTCCTAAAACAACCTGTTCTGTATTTTTTTTTTTTTTTATCAAACATGTTTCATAGTCTATCAAACAAACAATCGACTTAGTGTAAAGGGATATGACGAAATCAAGTTCAGGGAAGTGTCCCACAACTTCCATACTTAGATAACCTGTGTTTGTGTTTCTTACATAATTCATAATAATGATGTACTCGTCTGAAATACTAGCTTGTAAAACATTTCCTCGATGGCAAAGATGTCCCGGTATTAAGCTGTATATATTTCAGGCACAATCCCACATGTTCATGATATTCGGTGTTGATTGAACTCACCGCTGTAGTGATGACTTATTTTATAGTTTTCTAAGAATTTTTCTTTGTATAGGTTACCTTGGTATCTAAGCAAAATATATCAGGCAAGATCTCAGGTGTATAGGTGAAACGGTGATCTTTGCACTCGCTATAGTTGAAATGGTCCACGATCTTGGTGAACATTGATCACCAATTAGGCGCTCGTACTGTCTGATTTTAACGATAAATCTTCGTATCAAGCCAACATTTAAAAAATTACCAAGAGAAAATTTATAAAGAATATTATGCAGGAGATAATTTATTTCTTGAGATGTCCTGTCATGTAACCCTGAAAAATGAAATTAACCACAACATTAATGAATAATGATCTTTTAGATGATAATATCTGCGAACGATCATTTTATTTATAGCAACTTAGGCTCACGGTCGGATTAATGGGACATTTGGAGAGACTGGAGCTCAATAGTAATGGGAATCTATAATTGCAGTGTAACCATCGCTCCGTGGAAAAGGGTTACAAGGGAGAACTTAATTCTTGATTTAAATCAATATAAATCAACCCAACTTGATTTTGGTTTGATATTATCAGCATTTGCTCATTTGGTTTAATCGTTCCGGGAGCTAAATCCAGAGAACAACAATAACATTGATAAATTTTATCACAAACTTGAATCATTCTCCTGCATGAGATTTCGTGATCACGTTCTCTTCGCTTTTATCTTCTGATCGATCTATGCATCACAGAGCAAATTCCCCAATCCCTAACAATCTATTACACCCCCTTATGTTTAATTCTACGGTTTCAAAGATTTAAAAAAGAGTCCGTTGCAAGGAATTCATTGAAATTTATGTTGTGTCACCGTCGTTTGGCATCAAATGATCTATTTTACGATCCGTGGGTGCGATTTAACTGATTCTTCACGCTTGAACATCAAGTTTGAATATTCCGATCAAGTGCATATAGGAAAAAAAAAAGAACCATTAGAAGCGATTCGGTAAAAACTCTAAATCAAATGCACTACCTTTTTTTTGCACTCTTTTGTAGGCTGTTTAAATTGCTAGAATGTTTTGTTTGTTTTTTTGCCTGGGCCTATTATGTCGGTCTGAATGTGTATTTAACCTCGATTATTTATAAAGGTAACTATGCTTTACCAATTTCAATTTGGATAATGAAATTCATCTTATTTTTCGGGAAATAATTTTACATTCCCCTGTAAGATATATACAACGTGTTTATCGCTTAGGTGCTACTAATGAGACGTTAAAGTAAGACATTATTGAATTTTACGTGCTTCATTTTACATGACACCTTTCTAAAGATTTGAAATGATTTCATTATTAACCCGTATGTGATAGCAGATTATTTGTAGTACTTATACAAGTTATACAATCAGAAAAATTACTGTCTTCTTAAGATAGCGATTGCAAGGAAGATACATCAAGATATCTCAAGCTAAGGATCAGTGGATAGTATTGCCTAAAAAATGGTTAGATTTTCGGCATGAGGCCCAAGAGCTCTCATGTCAAAGATGAGTAAGAAAAAATGTAGACCTGTTTGCATATATATATATATATATATATATATATATATATATGAATGCATATCATTGTGTCATCCACAGACAGCTGTTTCGTTGTATTGCAACTTTTCGGTGTGGCTATAGACTATCCATTTTCCCGTCCAGTAACATGAGGTAGGATCGAAACCTTAGCTTCAGAGGCTGGTATCCTCTCTACGCCATGGGACTGGACGGTCAGTAAGGTTGAATTTAAGCGATATATATTTTTAACGCATAGATTACCAATCCACAAGAGTGCTCCATTCCATGTTGGAAGAGCATATATATATATATATATATATATATATATATATATATATATATATATATATATGTGTGTGTGTGTGTGTGTGTGTGTGTGTGTGTGTGTGTCCCTAAATCTATGTTCATATAAAAGATATTATGTACTATTAGCTGGACTTCGTATTTCTTAACGACAGTTGAGCAGCTTTCGTACGGAAACAACCTTTCGAAGTTGAAATGGATGGGAGTTGGAGTCTTGCTCCGGGCTTTTCCTTTATTACCAGTTTTTGTTGTTCACAAATAGCCATACATTGAAGTTTTTTGCGATTAAAAGAACTTGAAATTGAGATTAAAGATACTCTAATCGTTCTCTTTTTATCATGTTGTTGTAAACCTAGGATTTCTGTTGTTTTATTTTATATCAATACATTTAATCTAGTATTTTAATGATTAAAATGGTTAGGATCTATTATTTCTCATATATCAATATACAAACTCAGTATATATATATATATATATATATATATATATATATATATATATATATATATATATGACTGCACAGAATGTGATGAAAATGACAATTGGAAGGTGAAGAAAAAAAAAGCAGGTGTTACATCTCAGAAAGTGGTGTTTTCGAGTAGGTAGGTTCCGATGCATTTAGATGGTTGCCAACTATCTTTTTCAGGGAACAATGTACGCTGTTTACTTGTTTTAGATAATGGATATAATTTGAGATGCTTTAATGTCATTGAGTGTGTAGACGGAGTGAAAGAAGAGGCGTCAGTATCAATGTAGGAGAGAGTCAACTTTGGTTCTCATTTTCAGACCATATATATATATATATATATATATATATATATATATATATATATATATATATAGTGACTGAAAGACAAGTTGGCAGAACAACCTCTGTTTTTATGTGTGCGAGTAATGTTAGAGGATATCACATCTCCTGTACACATTGTTAACATAATCGAGATGGTAACAGCTTAAAGAATGGAATCAGCAACCCAAGTTCACTCCACAATAATGCCTTTGAAAAGACAGGAATTTACCTCAAACCCCAGCGATGGGTATGATAGCACATTGAAGTAACTGACGCCTCTTTGGATGCTTGCTGCCGCTGTTTTGCATAGAAATTTGCTGAGTGATTAATAATGAGATGTGTGGAGCCATATCTGGAACTGCACACAGTGTAAAAGCATGATTTACGTACTGTTGCTGTCTTCGATTCACTTGCTATCGCCTCTCAACTTTGCTCGGTCACCAGGTTCAATTAATTGTCTCGTAGTTGTTCGTTTTATTAAAAATACATTTTCCTGACCGCTAGCCAATATGAAAATTTTAATGAAATTAGAGCCTATACTGATCACACTTTTAACGTTTTAGAAATGATAGAAATATACCTGTTCAAAGATGTTCTCCATTTGCACTTTGTTATTAGGATCAGCGCCAAATTTGTCTTACGTAGTTTTGTATTATATAAGGATGAAATGCTCCCACGTCTATAGAAATTATTCTTTTTCGGGCAATACAGGATAAGGTTTCATAGTGGTGCATAGCGCAACATAGGTCAGAAAGAAGGAATAGTGAGTCGGTAGATCATGTTACGTCATCTTCTAACCGAAGAAGATATGGCAGTTGGGAACATTCAGCCTTTGCAATACAAGTTCCCCTCGCTATCAGAAAATAGAGCGTCCCTATAAAAACACTGTCCGTTATCCGAAATGGCGTAGAGCAGAGAAATCATTCTGTACCTCTATACAAAATATCTTGAGCGTTCCCAGATTAAAATGGTTCAAGTTATGAATGAATGAAATATTAAAGGAATAAACAATACATTTGTCCCGCTCTGATTGATAATGCCTTTTTCAGCTACAACGATGACACCATTGATATATAATGAAACTAACTCAAATACTACTAGTACTAATACTGCAATAATTATTACTACTGCTACTCACTCTAATGGTAATAATGATTACGAAAGTAACAAAAAGCTTTGTAAGATAGAATAAAAACGGAATGATAAAAATCAATGAATCATTTCTCCTGTAAATGGAATATAACTCCAACGTTTGACATGCTCAGTTTTCTTTTATGTCGAAGAGACGCTAATCATTCTCCCAGCATTCATTAATGGTAAATTATGGCTGCACGCTCAATTGTACGGTTTCCTTATTATGTTGCCATTCCCCAAACACTTCTGGGAAGTAATTACTGCAACTGGACTTTATAGGCTTTCCGGAACTAATACAATCTATGCGTTGGCGAAGGATCGGCTTTCCTGAACGTGTCTTTTCCATGAATTGAATTTTACGTTTCCCTTTCGCAGTTCTTTTTATAAATCATAGCTATAATTATATGGAAAGAACTGACAAAAATCTGCATCGTTATAATTTGAATACGTGAGTACATATATGATGAAACCACGAACCAGATATCAAGAATGAACAAAATCATCACTGCGCGAGGCCCCTTTCCTGAATATGACTGTATCATAAGCCATTATCAGTTAAATTGTGTATTTCTGGGGATAATATACGCAATTCCTTCGTTCAGATGTATTTGGCACGGAGAATGGGAAATTAGGTGGGATCGAACTCACAGCATCAATGTATGACATACGATACTGGCTTCTAAAGTAGCACTCTGCAGCAGGCGCACTCTTTAACCGTTACTAAATTCCGTTCAGACCGACACTGTGTCAGTGGAAGAACCAAGTGGGAACCAAGTGCAGTTCAATATTTCTCGTCTTCTAGACTCTGGTTCAAAACGTTGCTTTCCGTAAGTGTATATAGACTGAATCAAAGTAGGTTTCATCGACTAACTATATATACACATCGTAATCTTCGTCTTTTGGAGGAAAAAAAAACTGCTTTGTTTCTTAATAATCATAAAGAAAGGAAAATATTTCCGTATTTTTACGGCCTTTTTTTTTCTTTTTCTTTGTGTCCTTTTACAAAATATCTTGGCTTTAAAAGCTTCTGCTCAAAGCGAACTACTCTACTCTAAATTTATCCATCTCATTCTTTGTTTTTATTCTTTGCTGCCTATGTCATTATCTGGATATATATATATATATATATATATATATATATATATGTGTGTGTGTGTGTGTGTGGATGTGTGTGTCTAATGAACAGTATGACCTTTCCTACTTGTGTCTAAGTTCATATTACATGATGAAACTAAGAGAGCATTCATATTTTGCAAAAAAAATCCCCTTCCAGTCGTTAAAAGGAAAGCATTTTCAACTTGAATGAATTCAGCTATATCTTAATGAAACCTCAGATGGAAGTTATAAGACATGAACCTTTTCTGTACAATATTAGCAGCCCAGTAGTTATGGAAAAGTAAGAATAGGTGAAGAAAGCCCTCGAACTTTTTCAGCGTAAATGCATTATCACCTCCGAAGCTCTCACCATCGAGCTGAACAGCCGAAAGTTGAAAGATACAAATGGAACAGATACAGACCATGAATAAACAAATTGGGAATTTGGAATTGAAATAGCCATTGGGGTCTTTGCATTAGCTCAGCAGTTTAGCACAATGGTTAGAGCAACACAACATTGAAGTGGCAATTATATCTGTCGCGTGTTTGATTCCTGCAAGAGTCCCATTTTTTAATTGTTTATTACACTCACTCTGTCCAAGTCGAATGATGTATTCACAGAGTGACAATAAAACATCATTTAAATATGTGTTTCAATATAAAACAACGCCATTTAATACACACGCACTCACACACATACACACACACACACACATATATATATATATATATATATATATATATATATATATATATATATATATATATATACATACTTGAAAAATGGATATAATTCCGTTATTATACAGTGAATGTATCATTTGGACTCGATAATATGAGATTATAAAACATTTAAACAATTGAAAAGTATGATAACGGGACCCCATTTGAAAAATTACTTTAAATCTGTTTAAAGTCAGTACAAAAAACAACCCATAGAAACTCAAATATCTCTGATTTTTTCCTTAGATAATTAGTAATAAATTTTCACATATTCTTAAGTCATTATATTATGCTTAGTGTTAGATCTGCAAAGGGCATATATATATATATATATATATATATATATATATATATATATATATATATATATATATATATATATATATATATATATATATATATATATATATATATATATTCGATATTGTCGTTCCTACCACGATTGCTGATAAGGATACACTGAATAAGAGAACCTTCAAATATTACGAGATTCAATTTCAATCAGTATTCCATGGTATCAACACACTGTTAATGTAACTGTTAAATAACATCCTCATTTTAGGGGTAGGTCGTAGGTGCTCCAAATGCCTTTATCATCCGCCTAAAGATACAGTAATTGCCACTAGAGTAACTAGTTGTAAATAAGAAGTCATCACTTGAACCATGGTAAGTCCAGTAATTGGCCGCTATTTGGAGAGTACGCATTTTTTAGCGCTTTTGATATTGATTCGAGCAGAGTTGAACTGAATCGAAATGAATCTCTTAATGTTTTTGTATGAAATAATCAGGTGCTACAATGTAGGAATATACAGATGTAAATGTCTGAGATGTAAATATGTAAGAATTAACATGTTCATTACTTTGCCAAATTTTGTGATACGTAGACATCAGAGTATCAATCTTCCAAGTGGGAAAAGCTTGCTTATCTTGAATATCAGGAGATAAAATTTCTAATTTTATTTGGCTTTTCGCCGGTCTAAGTCTAGCCAAGTTAATATCTATACAGGGGTAGTCAGAGAAAGTGTGAATGCGTCAGTATATGGTTATGTCTATAATTCTAAAACTTTTCTCATTCGTACAACTTGTGAATCTTAGAAATTTGCAATTTCTCGCCATTCATATATGTGGTAAATATAATACTAACGTAGTTTATATCAATTCTAAAGCGATCAAAGTGAAAGAAAATGCAAACTAGAATTAAAACAAGGTCTGTTGCATCAAGATCAAACCCTCTCACTTCATTAGAATCTGAAAGGTGAACTAAATACAATTCTTTTCCCCATACAATACTATTCAAAACTACATGTCTTATCTCTACTTCTATATCAGTAGTTCCTGTGAATGGGATTAGCAAAACAATTCGGCTGAAATTGGGTTCTAGAATTATAAGTGAATTTGTCATCAGTTTTTGCAAACGTCAGTGTGTCACTGTGATTCATGTCTGGTGTCACTGGTTTTCGGTCTTGTCATTGTCAGCCATCATTGTTGCTTTAAACAAAAATAGTCAAAACTTAATTGTAGGAGTTTGACAATAACCTCAGTCGGCTATTTCAACTAGACGTATCTATTTTAGCTTATAACCGAGGCTCACTATTTTTCAATGAATTTAGAAAACTGCCATTTTTTTTCTTTAAATCAAATGAATAAAGTATGATTAATAGTCTATTATTTCGATACTATCGATTTTGAAAAAAAATATTTGATTTGGTTGTCAGTATGCTGGGGTAACTAACCGAATGTATTTGCAACAACTTTTATGATTGAGGACGCTAAACTAAGCTTTTATTCTTATATGCAGATGTGCATCATCGTCAAAAGGATGAGAAGATTAATGTTACGTTTGTTTAAAATAGTACGTTTATACTAGTGTAGCAAGTCCTATGTTTAAGGAATTTCACACGAAACCTTTCTTTCAGCCATATATCTGAAACATCACTTCCTTCGACGACCCCCTATAAAAGCCCTGAACGCACGTGTCCTAACGCACTTATGCCATGGTCTTTGAACCGGTTAACCACTGCTTTTTTGGCCCTGGAATCTCGAGCCGATTTTCTCCTTTTACCCTTCTCTAAACTCGCTGTTGGCCCAGTCTCTATTCATCGGGGTGTGGGGGGGGGGGCGGTGGCAAACCCGATATTTTAAGTCAAGAATCGTGGTCGCCAAAAATAGTTATCGTAGTGTTAGCATTTAATAGCTATAAAGGTTCCGTATAAAATTCCTGACTAAAATATAGGGGCCACCACACTATTTATTACCAATGAAAAAAATATCATGGACGTACTCGAATTTCATTTGAAAACTATTGAAATAGCTTCAGTGGTGGGCTCTCTTGTTGTAAATGGTAGGTGGGATATAGCATGATCAGTTAAACGCTCACTATTAATTAGAGGAGTCTGTTGTTATGGATAAAGAAGCAGAAAAAATAAACAGAGTTTTTCAACATAATAGATATAACATTTATATAAAAAAGAAGCGTACACTTTTGTGAGACTAAATGTTCACATAAAAAGAGAGGTTTCATCGGAATATTCTAGTGATGTTAATCACTGGATTCCCAAGCATATTCATTGGTCTTTCAGAAAGGCTTTTGTTTATCGATATATCTTATATAAATAAACCATACGATAAACATCCGGAGCTGACAGCAGAAAAATCGATGGATCTGATGAACTGATTAGAATAATCGATAGCGAAATAGCAATATGATGATCATTATTATCATCATCGAAATTTCCATTGATGATTTAAGGCATAGAACTTTGAATCATTGGTGAAAGGAATGGTTAGAGTGGAAACGTCAAGTCAGGGGATGCATACGGGTTCTTTCACACAACAGTAGGAAGCCGAAAATAGTCACGTCTTTTTTTTCCCCTTTTTAATCTGGAGTGTCTTTGTTTTGTCAATTCGTGTTATGTTTCATGGTTGGTTGATTTGTTCTAGGCTTAAGACGAAGAGAGAAGAAGAAGAACTACCAACTATAAACTATAAACTGTATATCGCTTACTTCTTTGTAAATATTTCTTTTATTTTTTCCGATTATTCTAAGTTGGTTTGTACTCTTCCCTTTGCGGTAGTTTTCTTTCCCTTTCTGTATTGAGTGTTTTATTTCTGGCTGTTTTTTTATTTCATATTATGGAGTGACTTTGGCAGGTAAGGTAGGATGAAGAAAGAAAGGAAATTCACGCAAAATAAGGCAAATAGAAGTGAGTCAGCAAACAAAAGAAAATGATGTGATAAAATTGGGGAGAAACTAAACAGAAAAAAATGGAGAGCTAAAAAAGGAAAACAATTCTGGAATAGAAAGAATGTAGCTGGAAGGCTATAACAGTGAGATGGTGGACGATTTATTTTGTACTTTTCTGACACTTTGAAAAAGAAACGACGATGGGATTTGCTAAAATGGGAAGCGAACCCGAGGAAAGATTAGAAAAGGAGGAGTAGGTAAGTGTGTGTGTGTGTGTGTGTGTGTGTGTGTGTGTGTGTGTGTGTGTGTGATCATGTATTGAGGGATGTTGAAGAGAGAGAGAAGAATATAGAGTTAGGCACGACAGAGTGAAGGGCAGAAAAGGAAAATTGAGGTGTCAAACATCAAATGAGCGTTACTTGGACTATATTTGTAAGATCAGTCTGAAGTAGTTGTCAGAAAATTCGAACAAATGAAGGAATCATACTTCCATAAGTTGACTCCCTCCAAAGTAACACACAGAGACTCACTGACTCACAGACAAACGCACAAACACACGGACATAAATACAAACAAACAGATACACAGACACACTCTCTGTGTCTCACACACACACACACACACACATAGCTAAATACTGCATCCTCCTCTGACAAATAGAAAGCTACAGTGATAAATATGTTAATTGACAAATGAGTATCCATGTAAAGAACAATATATATATGTATTTATATACATACACACACACACACACGCACACACACACACACACATATATATATATATATATATATATATATATATATATATATACATACATTGTGTGTACGTGTATGTGTGTATATATATATGCATATATGTACATCTTGATATATATATATATATGTGTGTGTGTGTGTATGTTTGTTTGTTTGATTGTTTGTTTGTTTGATTGTTTGTTTGTTTGTGGGTGTATGTATATATTTATATGTTCACTGGTTTCGTCTTTAGATGTATTAATCAAAGTCAAATAAGTATATACCAAACAAACAAAAGTTACGAACACAATGCAGACCAAAATCGATTCTCCACTCATTGGTCGACAGACACAATGACAGAAATACATCTTTCAATAAATTCAGAAATAAACAACCAAAAACACACTGGTATTCATGCTGAATGCAAACCACAAAGCAAGCAAAACTGGGGCTTTGTAGATGAGCCCAGCAAAATCGATCATCAACTTCCTGTTTTTTATTCTCTGTTCACTATCTAAGGTAAATATACCAAGGCTGCAAGCCTAATTAGGCCCCTATTAAATAGTCGAGTAACGATTTTGGAAATTACGTAGTCCTGATAATAGGAAGAAAACAAAAGCAGGGTAAGATACAATGCAATCAAAGGTTCCTAAATGTTCAACAACTCCTGTGGTACAGTGAAGGGATTCGTTTGTGAGCCAGAACTGTTTGCAATACACACCGTCGAAAATCCCTGATTAGTGAAATCTTTTAGTTAAGGAGACGAAAGGAGAATTCAAATGACAAATGAGTATGCGTATTAGCAAAACACTATGAAGAGTTGCTTTTAAATGGGATCCAAGTATTGTTGAGAATCAACTACTTCGACAAGATTTCAATTAGATTTTCTCGTATTATTTGGGCTGGGGTATGCTGCAAACAAATGGAGAAAAGAGTAAATTCTCAGAGAAGTGAGATATGCAAGTAGGTACTCGAAAAACACTTCATCTGAGCGTAATCTCTCTTGATACACTGAAAGAAGAATCCGTCCAATGACTGATATGTATTTTATATCTTAATACCTAATTGAAATACGTGTACACACATACACATTCATACGCGCATACGCGCACACACATACACACACACACCCACACATATATATATATATATATATGTATATATATATATATGTTAAATGAGTGTAGCATATTCATATATATTCATCAAGTATAGCTTAGTCCAGAACGTAACTTAGACCATGCAGTAGTTGTAAGAATCTAATCAACAATGTTATCTTCACACCTACTTCAGTAGCCATAACACGCTACCAATAATATCAATACACATTAACATTTGGCCTTAAAGTAGTCAGTGGTGACGGACGTGCGCTTATTTCCATACAGAAAAAATCTTTGATTCCAGCATTCAATATGAATAAATAAACATCTTTTATTCATACGTCATGACATGATACTCTGTTCAAGCTATCCTAATTCAGAAAGTTGATTTCAAATTAATTGGTGTGTTACAGGTATTCGGAATGATTGACACTTATGATTAGTTTTTTTTTTTTCGTTACCCAAAACGAAACAGTGATATTTCATACGGTTTTATTGTATTATCATGCGTAACAATATTTTACTTTACTTCCATTTTTTTGTTTTAACGAGAGTTCGTATCTAAGTGAGCTGACTAATGTCTCGGTTTTCGAATCACTGTTTTAATGACTTCCATTTAAAAACTTAATAGGGCTAGGAAATGTATAGTCTGTAAAAGAAAAATTAAACTAATTGTTTTTAAAGTGCAAATTAAAAGAAGATAAGTATGTCTTCACTGACAGGTTTATTTGCCTTCAATTCTGGATAAAAAAAATGACGTCTTGTTTTGACAGACGAAAATAGAAAACTCTTTAAAGTAACTACAAAACTTAATCACCATGTAAATAAACGAGAAGCTTAATAGAATTCGATAGAAAAAAAAACAAAAAAAAAACACGGTTTTCTGCCGAGTGACAAAATGATGCAAATACGTTTTTAGAATTGTAATCAGAAAATAAAATTAGATGAAAAGTACGAAGCAAATCTGAATAATTGTTTTTGCATTCTCATTAGTGGAGAGAAACTATTACTCATCGTTTAAAACGTCTCAATAAATAACAGAAATAACCCAATAGACTCTTTTACGAAACTCATTGAATATATATATATATATATATATATATATATATATATATATATATATATATATATATATGTGTGTGTGTGTGTGTGTGTGTGTGTGTGTGTGTGTGTGTATGTATATATATATATATATATATGTGTGTGTATATATATATATATATAAATATGCACATATATATATATATATATAAATATGCACATATATATATATATATATATATACATATATATATATATATATATATATATATATATATATATATATATATATATATATATATATATATATATATATATATATATATATATATATATATATACGTTTCCATTCATATTGCACCTGTTATTCTAATATTTTTTCTGTTAAACCCAACTTTTTCCTCGTGGGCCACACAGATTTAACTTTGCCAGCTACAGTAAGTTTGGGGGAGAATAAACAAACCTTAGAATACCTGGATCTTTCCTAAGACATAGAACAAACCTCAAAGAAGTTGGTTGTCTTTCAGTCTGCAAACGTACATAAAAATCAAACGAAAATATCTCAGTGCCTAAGTCAGTTGCATGCAACAAGTATGTAAATTTTTACGATTTGTGTAGATCTGGAAACAGGCATATCAATATGCGTACGCTTCATTTCGTTTGTTTTTGGTTCAGAGCGTGCCAGGAGGTTCTGACAGTCGCAACTAAACATAGCGTGCGACATGAAATCTCCTGATCGTGATTCGATGCATTTATCTTTATTCGAAGCATTAAGGATAAATGGACATTTCAACTTTTCTCGTCAATCAAGCAATTGCTCTTCGTTGGGAAAGAACGGTTTTTTGAACTGTAAAGGCAGTGATGTATGCATGGCAATACATTAACTGAAAAACCCTGTTCGTTAACCCTTGGTTTCAGCTTGAAAACAGGTTATTGTTGGAACTAAATATGATTTCATGTTAGGAATGCTAAATTATGACGAAAAGTCGATTTCTATGGTTTTCAAATGTCGATATGTATTAGATTCTTTTTTTAATTTTTTTATCAATTCCTTTAAGGAATTACTCATCGAAATAGGAAACATCATGACTACATCAAAGAGTTCAAACCGCCCGGAAAAAGTTGGTATGTTTTGGACTCTTCAGAAAGTAATAGGCAATAGGATATATATAATCAGTATTCCGTTTATTTATTAAACATATATGATTTCAAATGCATGTATATATATATATATATATATATATACATATATATATATGTGTGTGTGTGTGTGTGTGTGTGTGTATATATGTATATATATATATATATATATATATATATATATATATATATATATATATATATATATATACCAAAGAAACATTTATCTTAACAAAATATATTTTCAACGTAATCCTTTTCCATAGTCAATGCACTTTCTGCAGCAGTGAATAATAATCACATATAGTGAGCATTATACAGTGAAAATTCCAGACCTAAATTCAGCTGAAAAATTTTGCTTGAGACTGCACACTCAGTACTGTAGCCCATGAGCGTGTATATTTGTGTGTATGTGTGAGAGTTGGTGCATGTGCGTGAGCATATGTGTGTATATGTGAGTCCGTTCCTTTTCTGTCATCTGGCTTCACACCTATCTACGTACTTGAGAACAATTTATAACCGCTAGTTCAACAAGCCAATTAGTCAGTAAGTGAATATGCTATGCTTTGTAGAATATGTTTTGCAAATACCAAACATTATTCATATCTATGCAAAATCCAAACCAGTGAAACGACTGGGATTCGTTTTCAATAATCAATGTTATGATTTCAAACATCTCATCTACTCAAGCCAGTTTCAATTCTTGTTACTTTGGGAAATTTTAGTTCATTTCTAATCGTTCCCGTCATCATCACTCTGTTAGATTTTATTATTTTTTTTCTTCCCTTTACTAACAATTTAAATTGCAATTCACTTATCTGGACTTCAAAGAATAGATTTATATCAATAAATATAATGTTAGTGATCATCCCGTTCAACTGCAGTGATCACAAGAGTTGAAATATTCCAATTACTTGTTGCCAAAATCCAAATTAATCTTGCTTTGCATGTTGCGAACGAATAATGAATATGGATTCCCTCAATGCAAAACATTAATGAGAAAAAAATTACCTGTCTGTATCCCACTCTAAACGAATTCTGATTTCCAACTAATGCGATATGTCAGTCGAACTGCAAAAAATATTTGATTTCTTTCTTTTTAGAATAGATTTTTTTACCAGCAAAACGAAAAAAATAGAAATACGAATGCGTTTCTTCTTAAAGCAGGGCGTTAAAATTTTTGTCACTAGCGAAAAATCAGCTACCATTTTTTTTCTCAATAAAATGAATTCAGCACAAAGGTGACTTTGATGTTAATTTCTTTCTCTCCATCAAAGAAGTTTGACAAAGACCTTGGTTGAACAGCATGCAGAATGAATGAGATTTCGATTCTTTTTTTTTCAATTATTTCATTGCAATCCAGTATTTAAAATGGGATAAAACAAAAGAAATGTTACTGTCGTTTCAGAGGAAAAAAATGAAATATTCAATTGAAATTGCACGATCAATACTTTTTTTTCGATTGAACTCAGAAATGGATCTAATGCGGGGGAATAAGAGGGAGATAGAGATTTCAGTACGAGCTTCAAATTCAATGAAAGAGCATAGTATAATAGTTACAACAATGTTTTAGAGCTTTTGGTGGAATGTGTATGTAATAAACCGGGAAATCAAGTATATACGTATATTTTGTTAAGTTGTTAAGTGCAGGTAACTGGAATTCCAGTCATTTGCAGTTCCATAGCTCAACTACGAATAACCGAAATTCTCATCAGTCACTCAGTAGACTTTTCCTCTTACACACTGATTTTCCTACTTCCCTCTTCTGCTTCTTCGGTTGTAATATACGAATGGATAGCTCAATTGTTTACAGAGAAAACAGTTCAACTTTTTTGGACGCTAACGTGAATAATCAAAGTTATTGCTACATTAAGAAGATGACTGCGAGCGAGCTGTTTCTGGTGCAGTTAATTGGTTAATATCGTGATGAAGAGATGTCATTTGTTAATCCATTGGAATGAATCAAACTTTTTAATCTCATTCACTTTGTGATTCGTAATTGCCATCATGCTCCACGCGCTCACTACCATTTTTATTATAAGCATTCACAAATTCGCATCAAATGTCTGATAGTTATTGCTGAAGGTTACGTGATAGAAGAACATTTGTATTCACGGACATTAACGGAGATTTTAGAATTAATTTGAGAAGAAAAGGTTTCCAATGTTCGCAATCCAAAGAGAATTACCAGCAACATATCGATGAAGACCAGGGAAATATTCCGGAACGGTTTTCTTTCACATTCATATTAAACTTTTACAAATTTTACAGTACATCCTAGGCCCAAGATTTTTAGTCAGCGCTGAGAATTATTATTCATTACTTTGGCATCAAATTATTGTTCTTTTTATTTTTTGTTAGACGTTATTCTGCAGATATTTATCAGGCGAGATGGCAAAATTAGTGCATTTAAAACCTCACAAATAAAATTATTTTTCTGAATATTCTACAGTCACATTTCCGTTCCTGTGTAAGTGCGTCCAAGGTAATAATATTTACTTTTATAAGCCTAACATTTAGAGTGACAGCAATCGCAGACGTAATTCTCTCTAAAGTTTGAAACTTTAGCGTTCTTGATGAAACTTGCTAAATTTAATGCCTTGATCGGAGACACAAAGACAGCGATAGGTTATTTCCGGCTTTGTCTTAGTACATACAGTAGCAGATTAACTTGAAGATATCATCAATCATTTTCTCGTTATTCCATGCAATAGTAACGAAGAAACGAACGTGTTTCATTAAAATAAAATCCCTGGTATTTCTGTCACCGATTAACGAAATATCAGAGTGACAAGCTGTAGGTTTCATTGACGCATACGTTGCAGTTCATGTGAGCACCTGCAAACCTCATCTAGATTATGTATTTGATAATGTAATAGTTTGACTGTAGGGGACTTGCAGTCTTGGTTGCTGCATTTTCTCTCTTTCATTCCATAGATGATATTACTCTGCTATTTTTTTATGACTGTTTTTATTAACTGTCTGTTTATAAAATATTTGCTATCACAGATATCATTTAAGCTTTAAATACATCATCGATTTCCCTTTTAAAGATTTACATATATTTTTTGACCAAGTAATTTCTGTTTTTTGAGAATAAGAAATAATATATTTTTTTCTCATTGGTGGTAACAGCCTGTATAGTGTCTAACCAATTCCCTACTAAAAATTAGCTTACAGAATGTGAAGATCCAACCAAAAGATAATTAATTAACATGATGATTAAAATTCCATGATATTCTCACACGATTACGGAGTTGCTCGCTCTGGGATGGAACAATTTGTCCACAGCTTGGCACAGCTGGATTTTGATATGAAATTTTCGAAGCATAATCTTCTATCTCTAATATATGTAGAAAAAAATGTGCAGTCAAGAGCATCAACATGAAAATGAATTATTTCAAAATATAATTATCCGTTGTGTATAATAAACTTGTTTCTATCAGTAAGTACTTAATACCTACACTTACACAGAATGGAACTAATGAATAAAGTGTAAAGTGTTGCATTACGAATTCACTGATATTTCCACAGTCGTACGTATCACCAACGTTAAATAAAAAGAAAGAAAGCTATTTTGTGAAATGAGTTAGTAACTTGGCCAAGCGAGGATTCGCGTCTAATTTGAGCTCAGAGACTTTTTACAACTTTTCAGTAACACTTGAAGATGTTTTTTTTTTTTTTTTTCGATCTGCCATTATCAATCCAAATCACGTTGCTTTGACACGATGACACCAATTCGTCCGCTCCACTTTAATTAATACTTGGAATTGCTAAGCAGGTATTAGCAGACAGGATAATCAGTCGATAGTTCCGTTTTGAGCGTTAGACAGCAGGAAAACTAACAGAAACGAAAAGCACTAATGCAAATTAAGACCAGATACAAACATGAATATGCACGGTCACTTGATGGAAAGTGAGATAGCTGTCATTCTCCAGAATAAAAAAGAAAACACAAAAAAAAACACATGTTGGACTGTGAAAAAAAAAGAGCTTTTGGTAGTTCTAGTTCAGTTACTATTTTTACTGTCCAGTGTTCGAATGCACTCTCCCCAATATCTGTTAAGGGGAGCCAGCCATGAACTGATGGTGAGGCTAACAGCCCATTGATAATCCCACAAGCCCTGAAAAGAAGTATATACAACCAATGCATCTGACGAATAGTCACCAACGTGTTACAATATGAGGGTCCGATGATACTCCTTAATTGAATATTTGATTTCATTTTTAGATATTTTATTATTAAACAGCACTCTCTTGTTAAAGATACTTTGGGCGTGGGTATAAGTGAAGTTATACTAAGAAACTTGATCAAAAATAAGAAGTCGAGATGAAACATGAGACCTAACGGAAAGATTGAGCCTCAGACTAAGAACCATGCGACGTGCATATTGGAGAACCATATTGAACTTCATTTGGAAATATACCATAAGACAGCACAGGAGGAAAGGCAGGAGTATGTATCATGGAAAAAAAACATTAGAAAACTCAAATGGCAATGGGCTGGGCATGGTGGAAGAATAACAGACAACCGCTGGGCATATAGACTCATAACGTGAATGCCCTGAGATCATATGCAAGATTGTGTCTAACAGAAAGTAAGATAGTGTGAAGAGCTAAATATGTTCAGGAAATACTGGCTCTGCGAGGCCAATGATAGAGAGGTCTGGCGAATTTTGGGGAATGTTCATGTCCAATAATGGATGCTGAATAGCTGATGATGATAATGCTGAAGGAGTGCTATTCTCATAGCGTTCACTTATGGGGTTTTATATATATATATATATATATATATATATATATATATATATATATATATATACAGAGAGAGAGAGAGAGAGAGAAAGAGAGAGAGAGAGATGGATAGATAGATAGATGTATTACAAATTGGAAATACAATCTAATATAAAATCATTCAATGCAATATCCGATGTGTGATGGGCTTATTTCATGAATTTCTCAATACATTCAACATCAAATATTGAGTTGAGTTAAAATAGAGTTTAATAAAAGCTGTATTAAAATATTTGTTACACAAACACGTTTATGTTTCTGTCCAGGTTGTTCTTTTTCAGTTGGATCCGTTATGTTTTATCCATTCGTATAATGATTCGCTTTATAATCTGCTGAATCATTATTGAATCTAAGGGTTTTACCTGAATCGAAGAACAACTCTAGTGGGGGATCCACAAACTAATGAGGAAGAATTTGAAAAGTGCTTAGAAAATTCATTTTAGTGTTATAGTATTGAAAAAAATAGATGAATAACCTTCATAACAAAACATGATAATTTATAATGGTGTGGATAATAGTATATATATTTTGTTATGAAGCCATCTGACTCTCCTTTCCATCATGGTCTTTAGTTGAGCAGTTGGAAACATTTTGAGGAGGTAGCAATCAATTATTTCGGTGAATATCTCGGGATACAGATTTTACCAGTTAAGATACTGATTTGGAAGTAATTCAGAAAAAAATGAGTGAAAAGAGAGTTTCTTTTTTACGTTAATGAAATTATAATCGGAGCAACGTAGTGCAACGATAGTGTTATTTAACTGAGACTCGCTATTTTAGTTTTTACAATATTTTTCAAGTCCGCTAGCGACGTCAATCGCCTTTCCTGACTGGAATAACAAAATATAAGTAGCATCCCTTGATCTGCGATGACAATTTAAACATTCCTTAGAAGTGTTTTGGGACTTTTTTTGAGTCCAGATGCAAGAAATTGCTATTCAGATGATATTTAATAAAAGAAAAGTGATATTTTGTTTTCATATAGTAATAAATGGGATATATTTTCCTTAGCTCAATTGATATTTTGATAAAATCAGTATTGAGATATATTTCCGAGACTTTAGATATATATCTTGGTATACTGTATGTTTAGGGGTATTTGAGATGTTTTCGACACAATTTTTGATGTGAACATATAAATAAAGTTGGCATCACTGCCTGGTTAGATCTTCACACGAGGAAAGTGCTAACACTTTCATGTGTTGACTTACAGGCTACACAAACGCTTGATATCAGTAGCTTTGTATTGATTCCCTTCGAATTCATATTTCTCTAATTTAGGTTATTCAAAAAGAATTCCCATATAGTGGCGAAAAAGCCATGAAACTCATCGTTTAACTTTTTAAATAACTAATACACTCAGAGAAATGGTAAACAGCACGTTGCAAAAAAAAAAAAAACGCTGGATACTATTTTCGATTTTCGCCTTTTTTTTTTCGTAAAAGCGAGACAATGATGTAAAACCAACTTTTAAAAAGCAGGGAATACCTACTTAGCTGCTTTTTTTTTAGCAAATCTTATTTGATATTTACATCGACGACTCAGATACATTTAGCAAGTAGTAACAACAAATATCGACAGTAGTGATTTTTTCACACGATCTCTCGGTCTTTATTACTCCTCTACACATTGCTCTCAGTCCATGAAACACAGCATAAAAATTGACAGAGTAAAGCAAGCTTGCCAACCAGCCGGGCATGCCCCACTCTCTATTGGCTGACAAACGCACTGGTCATTGATTGTCGGGGTGTTTGGCCGATGTCCAGTAGAAATCAGCGGAGATGAATATCGTCGTTATTACCCCACCCTTCAACGCAAGAGCCAATGATTTTCCCGTCTCTTCCTTCTTCGCCAGACAGAGCCATTTAGAAACTATTGTGAGTGTAAAGCTCTATCAGATTGGCTGTTGATGCGACGATTGAAGGAACCGATGAAGAAGATCAACTGGTTTGCAAAAATGGACAACTAATTCGCCTATTCACATCAATTACATATATTGTCCCAAAGGGGAAGTGATTTCTGAATTCCTATAGGTGAATATTTGTCATAGACAAAACGGCTGAGTTTAGCCAATATGATGTACACATGCTCTTATTGCAAAAAGGAGAAAAAAAAGGAAGCAGGCCTGAAATGTGGGATTATTTCATATCATAGCGTCCTATTGATATCTAAAGTGGATTTTCCAGCTCAACCCATCGTACTTCCTTTTTAAAATACTCGGCTGTTGGTTAGTAGAGAAAGTTTGATACATAAAGCAAAATAGAACAAACTATAGATCATATCCCTGCTATGGAAATGCCTCTCTTCTTTTTAGATGTATTTATGTGTGCGTGTGTGTGTGTATGTATGTATGAAATTATCTATTCATATCTATCTTGCACACTTCTTTATCAAGTATACCCCCCTTGTGGATGCATTAAAAATGTTATCTTATATTTTAATGTTCGGATGATGAGGATAAATGGCAAGAAAAAACGCTGACTTTTGTCAAACTAGTTTTCATTACCAGCACACACATTTTACGGGATTACCTTCATCATTTACTGGAGAAATAAATCAGAGCCTTCAAAGTATAAACATTTTTTCGTAACATTTCATACATTTATGCATTCATATTTATTTTCTATACCTGCAAGGCTATAATCATTCTTCTTCTTTACACCAAGGCTCAGCTCATACTTGAATAAGTGTCTATGTTAATATGGTGGAATAACTCGTAAATATTCTGAGGCGTAATACTATACGTATTAATATTACACATTTCTGATTCTCGCAAGAGCAACTGGTTTAAGCATTTTCTGATGCATTTTGCCCTTTCATCTTCTAAGATTGAATCACAACGATTGAATATAGGTAAAACCAAAAAGGTGAAACGACGCCAGTACTTATATTGCTTTCAGCTGAAAGCTTCCATGAAAAGAGTTTGAAATACCAGTCGCTTACGTTTTGCCTAACGTATCAGAGCATACTGGACCGGTTCACCCTGACCGATCAGTACAAGAAGCCTTTTCGGTAAGGAACTATAGATATCCTTTCTCCACTGTATGAGGGTCTCCCATATATCCCATTTGACGTTCTCTTTTCGTGTTCTATTTTGTAGAACCTTCATCTCAAACTGAACGGTTGACATTTAAAGTTTGGCAATCTGACATTCATTGAACGATGTTTAGTGCCAGAGAGATTTAATTGGTTATGCTGACTTCCCGGACACTTTTTTTTTCAACTCCAGCGGGCTACCGGGTCAGCAAATAGCTATCATTCACAAATAGAGTGCATATCGACTAATGGATTCAAGTAATAAAAGACGCAATTACGGGCGAGTATGCATGAAACATGGGGTCAAAATTACAGAGATTTTACCTATGAATAGAAACAGATAAATACACAAGTGAAAACATGCACATACACACACAATATATATATATATATGAACACATGCACGTGTATCCATGAATTCATGTTTAAATTCATCGATTCATCGTATTGGTAAATCATACTATTTGAATAAACCTTTAAGTGTTTTAGCATTGATGTAGATAAGTATGAACCTACAAACACATTCGTGTCTATGTATCATATATTATCAGTAAAAATTGTACTGTGGAAAATGTGAAGTCAACATTTCAACTTTTTGTTTTAGTTCTGACAGAATGTATTTACCAAGATATTGCCACGTTGTGCAGTTTGTCTGAAGCAAGATCTGTTTGAGTTGCAGGATCAAACAAAATATTCTATGTTATGTCTTTTCTCGTTTCTAAGATGTTATTGTTAATACAAAGATAATGTTTTACTCAATCATGCTTCTGTATTACTTATGGATTTTGTTTTTCCTTGTTTTAGGTAAGTTCACTCGGTTCGTTCTTATGAAAGCCATAAATGGTCAAACTTCGTAAGTGCTTTCCTGTGACGGTATGTCTTGCTTTTATCATAACTTATTATTCGCTTTTCCATGTTGTATGCTTTTTTTTTGTCAATGTATGTCGTTCTTCAAAATTGCTATTACGTCCACTACAACTTCCATTTACGATTCATTTAGGTTTCAAAATTGTGCAAAAGTGGACAGTCTATTGAATCATTTGAAGTCTCACGGGTCGTTTGTATGGGGGAATAAGTTAACAAATAAGCGAAAGTGAACATTTCAAAATTAACCTTCAAACCAACTCGACTAAATCAATATTGGAAAATGTTGAACTTTTCAAATGTTTTCAATCGTATTACTCAAATGAGTCGGACAAAAATCTAAGACACGGTATTTTGCATGGTGCTAGTCGATCTGAATGACAACAATGGAAGTAAAGTTCTGCTTGTGTTGAGATATTGCATGGAAAATAATAAATACAGACTCCTTGATCTAAAAGGTTGTTTTCAATTTGAAAAAAAAAAATATGTTTAATTAAATCAAATTAGAATGAAAATCAATTTCTCGTTTTGAGTTTTGGATCTAAATAAAAATCTAAGACTGCATAGATATAAAAAGGTTATGGCAAGGAAAAAAAATCCAAGATTTATTCTTCATTTAAATCAAACACATACATTTTTACGTGCGCATGTGTGTGTGCATACGCTTACGAACCATTTCAAACAGGCACACACACACACGTATATAGCAAAGAAAGCAAGATATTTTAGCCCTGAGCAAAACTTAAATACGCTAGAGTATAGACTGTGTATGTATTTGATTAAACACAGCAAAATTACTGCTAAATACCTATCGCCCATTGATTATTTTGGAGGTTTTTACATTGACCACTTGTAAAGTTCTATTAACAATAACCCAATGGGACACATTCAAAAGATGTTCCTACTTAGTTAGGATTTCTCGGTGAGAAAGGTCAAGATGTTTAGTTGTATCTCACTGTCTCGTTGCCCAAAATATTTCCGATTCGATACTTTTTGGCAGTGAACGTGGTATGGCTGAAAGAAACACATTCCCCAATGGATATCCTAATGCCACAGACCGATGCTCTTATTACTGTTTGTAGGTCCCACTGGTGTTTCTCATTCTCATATACGTGCCTTGATATCGACATTACCAAAAGTTCATTCGGATCATTTTACATTCATTCATTGGGCTGCGGATACAAGAGTGACAACTTAACGAAGTATTTGGATTTCTAATTTTGCATCAAATAGGGAGGCTCCTTTAGTTCAGTTGTGCAAAAAATATTAATTTCACTTACCATTGAAAGTTTGAATGTGGATTACAGATTTGAAAACTCTGAATTGTTGATGAGATCAGATTTATAAATAGTGCATCTTATCTTTGAGTGCTGGATGGGAATATATCTTTTATTATATGATTACAAGTAACATTATGTTATGTGCAAATTTTTATTTGGAATAATATCCTGTCACTACACGATGAATGAGCTATTTAGTTTAAACAAAGTAAATTGAATAAACAATTAAAGAAATTAAGACAGCTGCTGGAACCGAACCTATGACTGATAAGGTAGCTGCTCCAATGTTATATTGTTCTTAGTCTTGAGCAAATAGTCACAGGTAATGCAGAGGATCAAATAAATGTTTCAACTCTTAATTCTCGACTTGATTATTCACGCTCGTGCTTTCTCAATTTGTTCAACGAGATAGTTACGATACCAAGTAATGGATATATGATCCGACAAGGTGATTATAAATTTTGTTATACTATATAGAAACTCTCATTCGATTTAGCGTACGCTATTTTACCCAATGGTAAGAGCAATGCTACGTTGAATCGGTTTCCCTATTGGTCGTAGGTTCGATTTCGGTACATCCCCCATTATTTTTAAATTGGTTTTTCTATCTACGTTGACGAAGCCAAAGATTCATTCACCGTGTGATGACAGAACCGTACTTCAAAAAAAAAGTGTCCTTATAAAACAATGTAATTCATAATATAATGTCGAATCATTTATCAATTACATGATAACAAACACACACACACACACACACACACACACACATATATTTGTGTAGGTGTGTGTGTGGATGGGTGGGTGTAATTTTGAAGTAATTCAAAAATATCAAGCCAGCAGTAAAGAAAAAAAAAGATCATTTGCTTATAAGTGCAAATTTCGATGAGAACCATCCTAATTGGTGAATGAGCGTGACTTCTGTCCTTATTTCAAGGAATATAAAAGCACTTGTAGCTGAATATCTCAATATGTCATGCAAACTTTCTCAATTTGCGATACTGAGACGCAAAGTAACAATGTAAAAACCGAATTTATAAGCCATGAATTTTCAGTTCATTACTCATGCATATCGTTAATGCGTCCCAGTTCCAACACAACCCAAAATTGCATATCTGGAAGAAAAAAACATATATTCACACATGATTTTTAACTATATATCATTATGATCCCAATTTGGTGATACACCGATTTCGTAATGGTGTTCGTCAAGCATGACTTTATTATGATTCCATTTTAAAATTTGAGTATAACAAATTATCAACGTTGCATTAAAAATATTGCAGACTGTTGATATTGTTATTCTGTAGCTTAAGATTTATTTAACCATTTGATGTTACGTCTCAATGCAAACTCTTTATTAGGCATATTTAAGAGGGTTTTTTTTTTCAACTTATTCACACAGAAATATTTATACTAAACCAACATTCTGAAAATGGTTCTTAAGTAGATTGTTTGCATAGACTTTTGGATATGTATCGTAACTCAACATCCATACCTTACGCACCATATCATTTTTTATGATCTTTTCCTCTCAGTTTTTACGCATGATGTATAAGCCAAGCATTGGTTTTCGACTTTGGAAAAAAAAGTTCCAACAAGAAGATCTTGAACACTTGTAACTTCCATAAAAGAACAGAGAAAATGTAACTGTGAACCTACCAACACATCATCTTAGCTTGGTTCTCCATTACTTCAACGATCGGCAATTCAATTTATTCCAAATAGGATTATTCTTCTTTCTCTTTTGCCTTGACTTGGCATGGAGTTTGGAGTTTATCTTGTTTGTTGTTTGTTATTTACGCCACTGCGATGCCAATGTATGCCATTGCTTGAAAGATGAAAAAAAAGACGCACAATTTCTCAGGAGATAAAATATTTCCACCATGAAAAGCAAGTGTGGATAGACCAAAGACCGGCTTCAGATACCGGTGAAAGGATACGTGGGTCTTGTTAGCCAGGAGAATGAACAAGCAGGTGTTGCTCATGCGTATGTGCCGTTCAATGGTGCAGTATGCATACTGATGAGCTATGCGTCGGAAAGAGGTTGGCAGAAAGAAGGTAACATAACATGGAATATTGAAAGTGAAACGAAAATGAGGAAAGTTTCAACAGAATTAAAGCAAAATGACTTTGCAATAGCATCAGAAAGGAATAGAGAAGGAATCAGAAACGAAATGGATAAATGAAAAGAAAAAAAAGAACTATGTATAAAACTCTTTCAAAATGTCGGGTGGAAAGGGAAAGGGAAAGGAGTAAACATCGATTTACAGGCTGTTTCCTTAATAGCTATCTGTGAAAAATCGGGAGTTTAAGCTACAATTAGGAGCTTGAAATCATGCAACACGTACAAACACACATGCACGTATGCATGCGCGCGCGCGCACACACACACAAACAAACATACACACACACACACACACACAAACATACACACACACACACAAACATACACACACACACACAAACACACACACACACACACACACACATATATATATATATATATATATATATATATATATATATATAAGTGCAGGGCTAGTTAGTATATTTTTCACTTCTATGAATATAACTCTCTGTTGAAATAATTCACCAAAGAGCAAATATATGTAAGTTACTCTGAAAATAGACTTCATTTGGACGAGTAGTTTGAATCTGAAACATCAGTCAAAGGTTTTATATCATTTGAATATTTAGAAAAAAAGTTTACCAACCAAAGCCGATCGGTGTGGTAGTTGGTTAAAGATAATTGGGCAGGTTAATTATCTTCATAGTCGATACAGATGTGATTAAAATAGTGCGATTCTGAGAATTTTTTTCCCAAACAGACAGAAAAATGTATGTGAGTAATTGTTAGGATTTTAAGAATGAAATGACTGATTGGTAGGGCAAATAGAATCATATAAGAATGGACGTCAGTGATGCATTGTAATTAGTTGGAAGATTGAAAAAGAACCTAAATAGAAAGATGGCACCAATCGCTTGTCTGGAGTGTGTTCTGTTGTAGATTTATTGTTTTTCCATTGCTTAAATCACATACAATTGTAGACGACCATGTCGTCACCAGCACCAAACACATGGTTTTGTTTACATTGTATTCAAAGAATAAGTTATGAAAAAACAAAACAGCTTGGAATGTTTATTGCGACCTCACATTAACATCCGACTCCACAGTACAGTATGAACCAGTCATACACTTGTCATATTGAAAAAAAGTGACGCTCTATGATGGAAACATTTATCATGTAAATTTTGGCTTAAACCTAGTAGCAAAAAGAAATTAAAACAAGTGATTATATATATATATATATATATATATATATATATATATATATATATATATATATATATATATGAGAAAACTTTTAATTATTCGCTGGACAAGTTGTGAAGAAACGTAACATTCTGACACACATACACACACATAGATATAGATATAGATTTGAAGACAAAAGTTACCCAGAATCCGAGTTTTTATTCGGGTATCCATAAAGTGTTGGATGATTTGCTCACTGTCAGATCCACAGCCCCCAGTGCATAAATACTTTGCAATGAGAACAGTTGCACAAAAATAAAAGAAGAAACAATTTGTTTTAGTCAATATACTATTTAGCTATGTGATCTATTGGTCCTGTCGTTTTATTCGCTTGGAATCGCAGTGGCCCGACACTATGACGCCTTCCAAAATGGGAACAGAGTGTTAATTGTTTCCCTTGAGTTGCCGTGGGTTTCTGATGGATAGAACAATGAGCTTTTGATGGCATTTTCTCTTTTGACTCCATTGCCGTCTAACAAAACTGTGGCCGGACATTCGACAGCAAACTATCATTACGTTCTACAAAGTCCACGCTTCTTTGCTTTACGCTTCGTGTCATATCCTTTCATCCTTGAATTTGTTTTAATGTGGGCCTATAAGTGTATGTGTGCGTATGTAAGAAAAAGCCTGAAAAAAATATTGTCAATATACATTTGTCTTCTGTTTCAATTCGAGCTTTTTTTCTGTATCACTGGTTTTTCTTGGCTTTGATCAAAGATGCCTTTTTTATTGATTGTCCAATTTCTACTTTTATCTTTTATTAATTCATTAATGTTTGAGGTCGTTCTTTATTGTTATTTCTGTTATGATCTTGGCTAACCCCAAGTTTAAAAATATAGACCTCTAATCAACTTACATATATATCTATATCTATGTATCTCTCTCTGTATCTATCTATTTATCTCTCTCTCTCTATATATATATGTGTGTATATGTAAATGGATATTAGTATCTGACAGCAAGATAAACAGAAAAAAATCTGCACACCGGCCATTGATTGGACATGCCAAGTTTATCATTCGGCCATCTATTTACTGTACCTTTTTAGGTAGATCGGTAAGAGGAGACTCGGTTTTAGACCATAAATAGGGATATGGGTTGGAATCCCATCTAAGGCTTCTTATTCCCTTTTTGATCAACGCGATCGCCTGGATATACGATCCGACGGAATCATCATAAATCGTGTAATGTTATATGAAAACTCTATTCAAAATTATCTCCCATTACGACACGGTGAATGTATAATTTGGATTAGACAACGTAAGTAAAATGAACAATGAAAGAAAATACGGTTGCAGTAGGAACTGAACCTTTGATATATGGTTGTAGCCGCTTGAAATAGCGTCGCTTCTATCATTGCACTAAACAGCCGTCGGTTTTGCAAACGTCCAAAAATCTGTTAAACTGTAAATTATCATTTTGTTTATCTAAATCTATATCCCTCTGTCTACGTCACTGCACACTTCAAAGTTTGATTCCTGCAGTTGATCCATTTTCTGTAATTGTTGATTCTGTTCACGTTGTCAAGGCCAAATGATATGTATGATAAGAGGATATAATTTCGAATGGGGTTTAAATATAATATGACGCAATTTATTATCATAATTTTATATACATACATTCATGCATAAGCACTTATGATACGAAGACTTTGATGCGCTAAGAGGTACTCTGCTTTGGTTTTTTGATTCTCTACAAATATTTTATCATATCAGTACGCTATTGCGCATAAATATTCTGGTGAACCCTTTCAGAATCGTCCGATGAAATCGGTACGTGAGAACTATCACCTGCCATCTAAACTGTGGTACACAAGACGATAGTAACATTGATTTTTTCTAATCGATAGGTCACCTATCTATCCATCAGTTAGTCGAGATTGACATATGTACAGATAGAAATGTATCAATGTTCCCGTTTTCGTTTTCAAGTGTATATATATATATATATATATATATATATATATATATATATATATATAGAGAGAGAGAGAGAGAGAGAGAGAGAGAGAGAGAGATGCTTTTGGTACCAACTCTATCATTTTCATTTTTGTCTCAATGAATCAAAATTCGATTTGCAGTTGTTGATATTTCTTTCCTCGCGAAGTGCTATTCCCAACGTTGTTAATCCTTGCTTTTTAAAATCCCTTTGCACCGAAATTTTTATTTTTTCAACAGTTTTGCAACCTCTATCGATGCCAGCATGTCTACGAACGTTTAGTTTCAGCGCCTATACAAATGCAGCTTACCCTCGTTTTTTCGTCTCAGTCCCAATTAGCATTTATTTCAGTTTAATCTTTTTTACCTCCTTTGTAGCCATTGGCACAGCATTATATGCTGTTTTACAGTCGATGCTTTTGTGTCAAGACTTGAAAGTTAGGAAAAACCGTCGCCGTCGTTATACTGCTTTTATTCTGTTTGACATCCTCTGTCGATATGCTTTCGCAAAAACGTTCACAAATGTGTCTGCGACGACGAAATGGGACCCTTTTGTGCTAATGCCGTATTCTTCTCGTGAATTCAACAAATCTATGCGTCATTTATATATTTTAGGCTTCCTAAATCACCGGGTAGAATTTAATTTTTGGTTGTATTCTTCTTTGCGTCTCTTTATTGTTTTCTTTTATCTACTTTTTCCTTCTCTTTTGAAGGTTTTCTCTCGTTCTTCTTTCAAATTTTTTGAGCCCCTATTCTCTGTGTTTTCTTCTCTGCTTCATTTTGTTCCATAAGATTCATATTTTCTCTTTCTGTCTCGATCACATTTTATTCATTAAAAACCATTTATTACACAAAGGACATTTTTCTCCCTTGCTACATAAACTCATATACAGAAATATTATGATAAAAGTAACTTTTGACAAATATATAAACAATGAACAACGAACTGTATTTGTAATTCACCTGAAATCATTCTAACTAAATTAACACTAATTCCAATTGAAAGTCATGAATCCATTTCTCCCTGTACTATGTCCCTTTGCCCAAGAACTTTGACTCAGAATTTTGCACGGCATATTACAGTGGTTAAAGGAGATAGCTCAGTTAGGTCATTGGATCTTCTTTACTGATGGTGTCACCTGTCAGTTGATATAAAAGATGAGTGGGACAGGCCTGCGTAACCCCTCCCCGTCATCTTGAATGACAGGGAGTGCAATGTTGCAGTATGGTTGACACTCTAGCTGAGGGACCAGCCACCATTATTAGGCATTGATAAAGTAGATACGCACGGAGACAAAACGATACGGAAGATATGCTCGCATATTTACTAGTTTTTGAAGAAAAGGTTTATACAAAAAAGAGGACCAGAAGATCTTTCAATGCTTAGTGTGTGGAGCAATGCAGCAAATATAGTGCTGTATCAAACCGTTGTACAGTATCAAACAATTGGACGTTTATAAGGAGACCCTCGTGTATCCCAGCAAAATAATTTGTAAGAACTCACAATTCTAGAGTTTTAGTTTTAGTGTAAAACTAATGTTCTTTGCTGACTTTATCAAGTTGAAGTTGATTATCTTCCATGGGCAAATATTTCGCCTTACTTATAGCTTTGTGTAATATTCGAATTAAGTTAGAGAAATCATTAACTTCACTGAGCGATATAAAATAAACGGATATATCGATTAATTTATCAAAGAAAATACGTCGTTAAATGTCTAGGATTGATAATCATGAAATCAATTTGAGGATTTTAAAGTGGAATTTAATTACCAGGCAACCTTTTTTCAAGATCTGACCTAGAATTTATTTCACAAATTTTGGCATTCGTGGACGGAGAAACAGAAAGAAAGGGAACTTGATAGACGCATGACTCTATGAGTTCGGCTATTAAAGATATGTATCTTTTGATATATCGTATAAAATGTATGGGGTTATTAGTGGGACTTCAATCGCTTGTGGATGCTTATTGTGAAATATGCAGGTATAGGCCTGTATGAGTGGGTTTAGGAAAAAAGTGTCTGTGTTTGGTAATGAGAAATTAAATGTGTATGTGTACACGTGTTATCCTTCTCCTTTGTGTTTTACCACAAAGCCACCAATCCCGTTCATGCTATAAACAAAGGAAGAATCAAATGATTAAAGTGAATTCATGCATACAAGGAATTAGTTCGCTTGGCTCGCACCCATTTAATAGTCAAAGAACACAGGACGTGTTTTTTTTTGTGTGTGCGTATGAGCACATGAGTACGTGTGTGTATCTGTGTGTCAGCATTTGTGTAAAAGTTTCTGTGTGTATGCACGTTTGTCTGTATGTGTCTGTATGTGTTCGTAGGCCTGTGCCTGTGCCTACGTCTTAGTATATATATATATATATATATATATATATATATATGTGTGTGTGTGTGTGTGTGTGATTGTGTGTATGTGTGTGTTTATTTCTACGTGCTTTTGTGTGCTTGTGTGCGTATGTGCATGTATATAGGGGTCGATATGTTTGTGTTCGAGTCTTTGTTTATGAGTGTGTGTGTATAAGTATGTGTGTGTAGATGTGTATGCTTGTATGCATGTTCATACACACACACACACATATATATATATATGTATATATACACATATATATAAGTGAACATTGTGCGAGCATGTCTGTATAGCAGTGTGTGTATTTGTATGTGTGTATACGTGCATGTATGTGCAATTATCTCTGAATGTGAGTGTGCATCTATGCGTATGTATGTCACCGTGTGTGCATGTGTTTGTATATATATATATATATATACATATGTGTGTGTGCGTATGTGTGTGTGCGTGTGTGCGTGTGTGTGTGTGTGTGTGCATGTGCGTGTGTTGGGTGTCAGTATATGTGAATGTGCCCTCGTGTGTGCATACATGACTGTTTGTGTGTGATATGGGGAATGCATGTTGTTTTTCTGAAGAAATGGTAATTGCTCACCGTGGTCGGTTTCATTAGTCACAGATGAATTGCTATTCAGTTAGTTTAACTTTTCTCCTTTGCGCACCACAGGCAACAAGCGTATAGAACACAGGATGCAAAGCAGGGTTTTGTTTACCCTCAACCACCATCAACTCTCTCTCCCTGCCTCCCTCCCCCCCCTCTCTCTTTCTCTCCTAACCTTGTTCCGTTTATCCCCAAGGCAATCTCGTTATGACGGGGGTTGGAAAGTCACAGGAAAGAAAATCCAAGATAGACGATATTCGTAAACAAATCTAACACCAATATATAAGACTTCTGAATCAATAATGTATGGCAATGATTTATTGAATGGTCTTATACACTTTTATCAAAATATGTTTTTTCTCGGCTTACTTCTCACTATATAAATTTGATCATTTGTTTATTTTCATTCATATATCTCAATCACATTCTGTCCCTTTTTATATCGAGGTAGTTAGCTTCATGAATTACAAATGTATTTATCTACCTCAGTATATTTATATCTAAATACATATATCTTGATCTTTTCCTGTCCAATCATGTTGATACATTTTTCGTTATCTTCTTATCTATTAATCAATATTTTTATCTATTGATATATGTATCTGTCTTACGAGCAAGAGTCTCCCCATGAAAATGCAATTCAGCCATTATACTTAATTGCCACGATAGTTATGTTCCGGAATACTGGTATTTCACGGCAGGTCATCTACTCCATCAGAGGGGGATAAGAATTATTTTCATTTGCTGAAAAATCAGTATTTTCATATAATCTATGCAAACCTCACATTGTTTGCTAACCTATGAATATTTATATACGTAAATATTTAATGAAGTTCGTCAAGTAAAGATGGAAACTACGAAATTGGCTCACTGATCTGGATAATCTATAGATGAAAACCATGGATGTGTGTGTGCTTATATATATATATATATATATATATATATATATATATATATATATATATATATATATATATATATATATATATATAAAATATTTGATCAACAACAGTATTACAATATTGGAGAACATATTTCCCAGCACACTCTCCTGAATAACAATTTTCATTTCATACTTTTTCTTCTAAAGTAGCTCAAGCGAAGCACGAGGTAATGAAACCATGTGCTTTCTACCTCACTCAACCTCCACTAGATGAATTTTTCCAGTTCAGTGTCTTGTTCAAAATTAGACAAAACCTTATTGAAAGATCTGGGGAGGCCTGATTCGATTATTTCCAACGGTTGTAATTTACTCGATTAAAATGAATAACGGAGTCAGGATTCACATCATTTAGTTCTCTTATTCTGGGATCTGAATCTGTGGCGTCAATTTGGGATCTACGGCGTAGTTCTGCCATTTTTTCATTACTTGGAAGATGATTGTCATCCTGGATGAATGGATCCTATGCACCACTCAATTCACTTTGAACATATCATGTATTGAAATAAAGATAAAAAAAAGTTATGAAATTAAGAGGAGTTGAGTAGTATCAGCCCCAACTGATCTTCCTATTATTAATAACCGTATCTCCATCATAGTAACCAGCTTACAACTGATGATCGAGTTGTAGAGAACCCGTATATTAAAATTGGAGCCAAGCTGACCACGAATCACTAATGATGCTCGCCGAAGAGGCCGGTCAGTCTGTCGGAATCTTGCCTTGTAATTTTAACTCATTAGATAATTTGCCGGCGGAACGAGGAACAAAACCAAATTCCAAAAAGTATGGACGAGAGGAAGGCAGTGCTCCTTCTCTCGGATTAAAAAGACAAAAAGAGAGAACAAAAAAAAAAACAAAAAAACAAATAAGAACAAAAGATTTCTTGCTTGGATGATGACAGACCTTTGTGAGTTTCTGCAGTGGATAGGATTCCCCTTACGTAGTGATGCCTGCTAGTCTTGTTATATGGTCTCAAGTATCAGTGGATGGATCTTAGAAATTACACACCATCCCCTCTGTGTGTGTGTGTGTGTGTGTGTGTATATATATATATATATCAATGAAAACATTTACGCATTAATAAACCGACTTTTCATACTCTTTCACTCTGTCTCCCTTCCTATAGTTCAAATTATATATATATATATATATATATATATATATATATATATATATATATATATATATAGTTGTGTGTGTGTGTGTGTGTGTGTGTGTGTGTGTGAATCATATGTACTCTCTTACTTCCAGCGTTTCATGGATAAACTAAATTCATTTTTTACTTTTTAGAACCAACTAGTTACGTTCGCTTATTATATGAATTACTACTTTCACTTCAACTATGTATAATTTATATAAACTGTTATGCTGCTTGGCCGATCTCTGTCGACCATGATTCTTGTGAAATTGTTTTGAGCTGCCATAAATTGTGTATCAGTTTCTCTCTTCAGATGTCCTCTGAGCAAACTCATCCACGTCATCCCAACTGCTATTTCAACTTCCGTCTCATAAGACATTCGTGTAGTTTTGTGACCTAATTTTGCATCTTGTGTTTAAGTTGAAAGTTATCATAGATATTCTGATGACCTTGTTATCATAATCGTCATAATTTTCAGTTTACAATTTTCTATCTCTAATATCCTATAACCATTTCTCGCATACAATCCATCAGTATCAGGGTTGAAGTGTGTGTCACTTTCCGGAGGCATAACTGATGGAAGATCGTGCTATTTGAAAATGCACACCGTCCCCCGAAAGGAGATGGGACAAGAGCTTAAATATTAGTTCACTCACTGAATATCAGTTGATAAATCACACTATGGTCCCTCCAAGCAGCAGTGTCACCCTAACCCCCCGAATTGCATTAGGATCCATACCTGCACTTTTGTCAGCTACCTAGCCATTGTATTCATATATCTTATCTCTTTTCTTGCACAGTATAAGAAGATGTATACTACCTATAAAATAAATACTACCTATCAATGGTATTCAGTCTTTTCTTCATATTTCTGCAGCTGAGTCAAGTTTCAAAAACATTGCTAGTTTTTTGGGGGTGGGGGTGCATATTCTTAAAAAATTCCATCAATATTTTTAGGCGTCATTTATTTTTTTAATACTCAAATGTTTATCTTTCGTTCAGCATCGTGATGGTTGCATGATTAGAGAGCCATACACTAACGTTCCCGATACCTAAAAAAAGGTCTGTCAGTCCGTCCAACTGTTTATTTATATGCATCTAAAAAAAAATATACTATTTTGAATAGATCCTGTTTATTCTGAAAGCATATGGTTTTCGTATTAAGTAACCAACTTGTATAAATTGCGCACAAATAAAACCCAGTGAACAATTAGGAATGAGTCGGACTCGGGAGTAAAAAGTATATGGCGACTTTATTTGTTAATTATTGATTCATAAATGAATTAATTAGCATCCTCAGTAGCATGTGTGTACATTTTAGTGGTTGATATGTTTCTGCAGAAAACAAATTTAATTGGATTACCTCAGCGAAGAAATCTGTGGTTGTTTGTTGGATATTTTTTTTTGGAAATAGTAGCAGCAGTTGTGGGTAATTTATTGGCTGTGCTGGTCAGAGAAGGTGGGCATTCTCAATGATTGGTTATCAAGTAAATTGAGAAGTAGTTTATCGTTAGACTACTTTGGTACTTGGTTAGTTGGGGCTGAAGCTATTTTTAGTGTTAATCAAAACAATTTGATATGATTAGAGGGGGTCCTTGTTATGTATGATTGAGTATCATTTGGATATGTACGTTCTGTACCCTTAATGGTCATTGTAGATGTCCTGGAAACTAACATGACTTTGAATAGTACAAGTGAAATAGTGTCTATACGTAGAGGTCAGAGGGATTGTTGTAAGTTCTCAATATTAGATATTCATAAAGGAGGATTATGTACGGATAGGCTAAGGTAACATTTTGATACTAATCATATGTGAGTTGGAATCCAAGTTATTTGGGGTGGTTGTAGGGAATTGAGTATGATTATATTAAGGGTTGTTTGGGCCTGGGTAGTCTAAGGTGCTGGTATGAAAATTGTGGGTTGGCGAGTTTGAAGTGATTAAGAGTGAAAGGATAATGATGTTAGAGATTGGTGGGATTAGGAGTGTTGAGGTGAGTGTTTTGTCCATTAGGGGAGAGATTTTTAGTTTGTTAATCGACATATGTTCTAGAATTTTATTCGTGTCGGGGATGGTATTTTTTTCAATGGTCGTGTATCTCTCTCTCTTTCTCTCTCTCTCTCTCTCTCTCTCTCTCTCTCTGTTTGTTGCATATGTCGTCCGTTTGTATGGACATTTTGTGTGAACAGGGTGTGTGTATGTGTTCGTACACGGGCGCTCGTAAGTGTGTATGCACGCGTGGGTGCTCCCCTTTGTGTGTTTGTGAGTGAGTGTGTATGCGTGCATGTCTGTGTGTGCATGTGCGCGTATTTACATGTTCATGCACTTACTTTCATAAATATACAAGGTTCCCAACCAAATTTATCAAAAGGGAAAAATAAAAAAATTACTTTTGGAACGTATTTTATATGTACAGTTGAACGTTTAAATGAAATCCAGGCATATTTATTCTGGTCGATTAGACATGCAACAACAAGAAAGAAGAGGGAACTTAATTTTGATCATCAACTGAGACCGAAATTTTGTTAAGAATGGATGAAGAAATTGAATTAAGATGTAGTCGAAAAATAAACAGGTGGATGGAGAAATCGTATGTTTTAACAATGTGGGCGGTGATATGTAAATGTATCTTCTCTGGCTGCCCTCTAATGTATACACTTATCTTCAGATATGTTTATATAGCTGTATTCATGAGAAGATTTTTAGAGCAATACCAACCTCAAAATGGCAAACATTGAGCTGAGACAGGCAATGTATTGCCGCACACAATTTTTTTTTTCTAATTGGTAAAAATGTTAAAAGTACTAATTTTCAAATTTTTTCATCATCATCATCATCATCATCAGTCTTTTAGCGTCCGTCGTTGGACATAGACCTTCCCCAGGATTTGCCACACTTCTCTATCATGGGCGTCACGGAGCCAGTACTTCCTGAACTTATCTAGCTCGTCTCTCCATCTAACATTTTGCCGGCCTCGGTTGCGCATGTGGTCTCGGGGAATCCATGTTGTGAGTCGTGATGTCCATCGATTGTCAGCCATTCTTGCAACATGGCCAGCCCACCGCCGTTTGAGATTTTTTATGGATTCTATGATGTCTCTAACTCTTGTCTTTTCCCGGATGTGTTGTGCTGTTATGTGGTCTCTCCATGTGAGGCCCAACATTATTCTTTCATGTGCACGTTGCATGGTTCTCAGCTTACGGGTCTGTTTCTTGGTTAAGTTCCATGTTTCAGCTCCATAAGTGACTATTGGGAGATAAAGAGAAGGGTGTATAACCAATGCATCAAATTTTTTACCTGTGGCTATTAGGTAGCCGCTTTTGCGTAGCATTGCTCTCACCATCAAGCTAAACAGCAGCCGATATTATGAAGGTCAAAATTACTGCTTTCTCTCCAAATTATCATTTTGTTGATTCACTGTCTATA
Source organism: Thysanoteuthis rhombus (assembly GCA_963457665.1). NCBI lineage: Eukaryota > Metazoa > Mollusca > Cephalopoda > Oegopsida > Thysanoteuthidae > Thysanoteuthis > Thysanoteuthis major. Next base: position 64,297,702 of record OY735208.1, read on the forward strand.
TGTGCTTCATTGGTTTCTGAACACGGATAATTATATTATTTATAAATGGATATATCATCAAACAAAAATAATCATAAATAGTATATATTTGTGTCAATCGAACTCCCTTGAGTATACCCTTGTAGCAATTGAAATCAAGACTTATATCTCAAAAGAGCATAGATCTCATTCACCCCGGTTTAGAATGATTCAAAACGAATAATGTGAAACATATCCGTATAAAATCTTCTAAAAACATAGCTAACTACATTACCGAATTCAGTTTACCGAGTAAATTCTGCAGATAACGGACTGATTGAATTCTCCCGAGAGGCAATAAATAAAGCAAAAAAGGAAAGGAAAGGGTGAACTAATCATTCGAACTCAAAAGCAGGCGGTCTTACCGATTTGAAAATATCTACCACCAACAAAATCCGTTGCAGTGAAACTTCTTTGAATTTTGAGAGGCCAGAGATCAGAAGACATACTCTGATATTTCAAAGAAACTACGTCTAAAGAAACTGCCGTTGATGTTTTCTTCTTATATTTTCCTAGCACCTTCTGACGAGTAATCAAATTTGGGAGGTTGAAGACGAATTGAAATATTATACACTCACCTATCCACACACACACACACACACACTCACACACACACACACACACACACACACACATATATATATATATATATATATATATATACATATATACATATACACATATATATATATATATATATATATATATATGTGTATATATGTGTGTAGATATATATATATATATATATATATATATATATACATATATATATATATATATATATATATATATATATATATATATATATATATATATATATATAGTTTTCAGTAATGGCAAATGTAATAGAAAACTGCAAAAGTAAGATTAAATTTACGGTGTCGGGAGGTTTAAAGTGTGAAAAAGATAGAGAAATACAATTATAGAACAAGATCTTTGCATTAAACAATTTCAAACCACTGAACGATGTTTTACTGCTGCGTTAATGCTCAGTGGTATAAACAGATGATTGATTTAAAGGTAAGCAGGTCATAGAATTTGAAGAAACGTTCTTGGATACCAGTGAATAAAAGTATATTCACACTATCTCAGTTTTATCTATATTTAATCTCAGTAAATATGCCTGGATAAAAAATCGATAAATGTGTATTTTATGCGAACACAGAATGACATCTGCATACCATCAGACTTACTTCCCCTTATACTTAATTACCAACAAATAAATATACGAATATTTTGCGACCAGTTCCCTCTGTTTACCAAAAGTTTATATAAGAGTGCACTTACAGATACGGATATTCGAATAAACTTACAAATGCACTAACAGACAAATTACTTTTTTTAATACATGTATAGAAATGCACAAATACAAAAAGGGGGCAGACTTATCCATCTCTCTCTCTCTCTTTCTATCTCTCTCTCTTTCTGAATATATATATATATATATATATATATATATATATATATATATATATATATGCGTGTGTTTGTGTGTGTGTGTGTGTGTGTGCAATCTTATAAAAAGTGTATGTCTATCAGAATCAGTAGATTCTAAAAAATGTTCTTCAAAATGATCACAATGAGCTGCTTTCATAAAACGCTTAATCCTTCAAATTTTGTGTGAATATACTAACACAAAACACAGTTTTTGGTATACTGTTTGCAAAGCAACAGATTTTTGGTAATACTAGTGCATTCTTGAGTTCATGTTGATTACTACAAGTACATTCTTCAGTTCATACTACATTTTGAAAAATTAGGCTTTGGGAACTCTTAGAAACAAAAGTTGATCACTCTCACCATGCCATACAGATAAAAAGACGTTAGTCACATAAGGGGTTTCTATTGATTGACTAATTCATTCTTTACTCATATGTCATTTAATCCTTCTTCACATTTTGCGGGCATTTCCTCTGCATTCTTACACTTCCTGATGCTTTTCAACTTCCTCCCAATCATTAAAATATCTTCACAGCAATCTGTATTCTTTCTTACTCTCATATAATGAGATTTTTTGTTTCTTTACATCGTTTTTCCTCTTGCAAATCTGTTTTGCATAATTTAAATTTCCCATGCTTTCTGCCTTTCTTTCTCTCTCTAATTCCACCCCTCCTCAGAATCTTTGTCGGTATTCTTTCTTTATTTCATTTAGTGTCATTTCTTTTATTTATTTCATCTTTACTTCGCTTGTCAATTTCTTTTAACTCTCTAATCTTCCATGCATTTTCATTTAACTTCATCTTGCTTTTCTAGTCTTCCTTTTGGTCTCTACTTCTTTCTTCAAGAATCTTTGTTTGTTTCTGGCATTGATTCATATCACTTCTTATTAAGTTAGTCCAGCATGAAGCTTTTGTGCGCTGCTTATGAAATAAATAGATAATCTCATCACAAAGTAATTCCAGTGATGGAAGTGCGAATCTCGTCTGCCAGAAAAAGCTTCCTGAGTTTTGGCTTATTATTGGATTAAATGTATTTTGCGATCGTTCTGGGTTAGTTGTGCATTTTCTAATCACAGAGAAGAAACATATTTGTACAGGCATTCACACTTGCAAATAGATATATACTGATAGATAGATGTGTGGCTGTTCTCCAGGATACACGATGCTGGATAGAGACACTAGCAGCATTTTTATATATACATAATCTCCGTTAAATGAATTTCAAAGATATATTCGGACATTTATTAGATTATTTTCTTTAGGATATACACTACTGGAGTCATCTAAGTGGAAGGGTCCATCGTTTCAAATGATGACTCGGAGATGATTTTAACCACAAAATAGATACCTATTTGGTAGAGGAAAACAGACATAAATTAGTGTTGTGTTACATTAACCAATGCTTAGTAAATAACTCCTTTGAATACGCGTGTCCTATGAGTACTGTTATCTGTACACGTAAATGCATGCATATATGCTCATACAGAAATCTATACACTAAATAGCATACACACACATGCACACACACACACACACACACACACATATATATATATATATACTTGCTGCTGAGTGTATAGATTTATGAGTGTATTGATGGATTGATTTCCAACCTTTAGCTTCCGTCTCAATTGCCTCAATACCAGTTACCCATATTTGAAAATGTATAGTCCGATATTCTGGTATTAAGACAATTGAGACGGAAGCTTAAGTTTGGAAATCAATCCATGAACATAATGGATCCAAAAAATATCCTTGTAAAATGTTTATCTAAATAATCCTTACACAGCCACAAACAAACAGAACCCATTGCTGGAATTAGGGATTTTTTATGTTAATATAGAAACACACATGCACATACTCACCTACACACACAGACATAGACACACTCAGACACATACACACACAGACCCAGACATAAACACACATATACCTATATGTATAAAGCTATTTGATCGATGCAAATTTCTTTTCTATATATCTTGAGAAGTTTATTTAATGATTGTAAAGCATTGTAGGAGAGTTATTCCTTCCACTTGCGAAATATTATGGATGGAATCATAACAGTTATATTAATCTGGTACCTGAAGAGTTTTGATCAAACACCACTTCCCTTTATAATACAGATCATGTCGTACACGTATTTTGTCATTATATATAAGATTTTATGCGTATTTTATATTGATATTACATATATATATATATGTGTATATATATATATATATATATATATATATATATATATATATATATATATATATATATATATATGTGTGCGTGTGTGTGTATATATATATGTATGTATATATGTATTTATATATATATATATATATATATATATATATATATCAGAAATTACTCTTATAATAGATAAAACTAACTGTTTGCGTATTGCTATCTCAGAAGGTATAGAAGATGAGTTAGTTTCTCGAAGTGTGAAAAATTATATAAGATATCACGACAAGCGTTTGCCACGTCCCAATGTTGAGTTTGGTTATCTGATTTGCCCCGACCTCAACGTAACATTTATTACTCAAGCTGCTAGACGTAGACAATCCAATTGAATTGAAATCAATTATTCTATGCAATGTTGTGGGTAGAGTCGCTCAATCAAATTCATAATTATATAAAGTTCAGTTGCTGACAATTCGAACAAATGACTGGTAAGTCTATCTTCAAGCGCGTTTCTTGGGTGCATAGATGTAAGTTCACTGGATATGAATGTTTATTCTAAAAGATGGTGTTAAGCAGCAGCTAGAATATAATGTAATTAATTTGGAATTGGCCACAATTTCCAAAGTTTACTTTAGAAAGAAAACCCTTCCTGATTTTGAATGATTTCAATATTTAATTAAACCCTCGTAATGATAATATGCTTTTCAATACTATTGAATGTTTCAGTTCAAATATTTAGCCAATCTTTCTGCATCAACTAGGAAGAGATCTTTCTATTCTCATAGAGGATATGAACTGAAAATCACTGAGATGTGCATTTAACCCAGAGCACGTAATCATTGAGCAATTTTCCCAACTCAATGATATTGCGTCTCGAGAGGAACAGTATACTTGAGATATGTCTACAGATATTTCAAGATAAGCTGAATAAGCTGAATGACGGTGAGCAGAAAAAAAATTCTATCACTTCAAGCATTGAGCTTTTTAGTGTCCGAAAATGAGGTGTTTAACTCATTTTGAACAGCATAAATAGGAGACAAATCACGCTGTCTAGCTTGGATGACTTATTCTCTATGTAACAACAGGAGGTCATATCAAAAAAGGTTTCAAATAATATAACGCATTCACTCGCACCCGAACATATCTACATTTATCTGTGTGGTTTGGTTTTACTACCACTATGTATATGAGGCTACTTTATTTGATAATAAGGAAAGGAAAACATTGATGGAGGCTCGATGGAATACGACGTAGAAAAAAAAAACAAACTCTGACGTTAATTAATTAATTCTTCGGCTGAATACGTTGGTGAAGAATAAAGAAGTCTTTCGGAGTAATTAGTATTCTAAAAGATGATATCATAGGTTGATTCACATTCAGTCTGAGATTAATTCAACACAACAGATTTTATATTCACGTGGGTGAACATTCAATCGGAGTGATACGAACACTGAGTCACGTCTGTTGTTTTACTCTCTGATTACCTTACTAATTATCCTTAACATTATATATGTTTTTTTAGGTAACTTACGTAAGAGAGCCTTGTTTAAAAAAATATGTTGTTTAAAATAATATCCATTCACAGTATATACGATTACATCATATGAAAATATACTTAATTATAA
>OY735208.1:64307958-64350458 GCA_963457665.1 Thysanoteuthis rhombus
GAGTGAAAACTGAGTGGATATATACATTTGTTTGGTTGTGGATGTAAGAGATTCCAACAAAATAGTGGTATTAGTTTGAAAATGGGGAAGTGAAATACCTGAAGACTAATGTGCTATATCTAAAAAAATTGGTTATATCAAATAGTGGCTTCTTTCATTTCGCTGAATCTGCGTCAGCATATCCAAAAGCACTTTGCAATGCAGAAAATTGAAGTTTTTGAAAAGGATGACGCAAGTTCAGCGGAACGTATCAAGCCAATCTTAAATGATGATAAATTCTCTGAGATATAACAGACTTATCCAAAGTTTTTCACTTCTGCATCATCAAATACAACTATTTTATAGGATTATCTTACATCAACAAAGCAAACATATATATATTATTATATACATGTGCATGTGCAGAAGTAATATCATATGTCATGTTTTTTAAACAGTGTCAATGAATCTCAACACTTCCTATCTAAACTAAGAAGCCAAACATCAAAAGTGTTTGATATTGGATTGTCGGGCTGCATTGTATTGAGTTGTAGTCTCTCTAGAAGGAATCCTATAGGCTGCCGAACCTGGCTATTAAGGTATATAGCTATCTACTTGTATTTGTGCCTGTTAGGTCGTATACAGATATCCAATTCCGTGCTTGTCTTAGAGTGATCAATTAATAGATTCTTGTAAAACATTATTAGGGTTTCAAACCATACCTATTGCAGTATTAAAGCACTCTGCTAGAATAAGCTCAGCTTAAAATACAAAAGCATTTGTCGGAAATTTTCATCGAGTTCCATCATAACCAGTTATTTTAGTATGCTTAGTATGTCAGACTAAACTAGTGTTGTGTGGTATTATTATGGAATGTGTTTGTTTTTGAACACTTAAAAATATTGTTAAACACACATTCCAACGGACGAACCCATAGAAGGATACATATGTGCTTGTATAGTAACACACACACACACACACACACACAGGCACACACACACACACACACACACACACACATATATATATATATATATATATATATATATATTGTCATATGAATCTTACACTTTACTGCCGAAAAATAATTGTATAATAGAAATTTCAAGAAATTTACATAGATTCATATCAATCAACGATGTTATGTTTCAAGTATTTATTGATTTTGATTTATTACTATTATTCAAATTTGGTCCTTAATGTTGTACATATAATGTTCTTTTGGGCAGCGTCAGCCATTTTACCATAGAACTATTTTGGGTATTATATTTATACACATACACATGCATACAAATTTGTAGGTCCATCGGTTAGAGGATATCAAGATAATAATTTAAATTCTGACCAGCAATGTCATTATGTACCAATGTTTGCTTCATGTATAGTACCAATGTTTATTAAATTTTCGCAAATTCTGCAGTCAGGTTGCTTGAATATGATTAGTAATTTCTGCTTTCAAACCAGTTGTATTGGAACCAATATGCTCGTTAATAAAACACTAGCCAGAAGGGAAAACCTTCCCCAAAAGGAGCAAATACATTAAGCCCATTGCACGGTGTGTTCCTAGGATTTACATAATGGATAGAATAATTGAAAAAACCAAAGAATTTAATCAAAGCACCACAGGCGAGGACAATGCTTTTTCCACGGGCATAAGAAATCTGATTATCGCTATATCGTCATAAATTTCCGGAAGATTATCAGTTTTCACAGATGGAAAAGTCATCTGATTTCCGTAATTTTATTGCTTTCTCACCGTATCTGTTGCTGTGCTTACTGTCATCCCTCCTCTCCCTCCTCAACTCCAGGATCACCTTTGTTCGATTTCCCAGTATTACTGCCACTCCTGGCGTAATTCTTCAATCATTGTGCCAATACGTGTAGTGTCAAAGGTCTAACTTCCAATTCAATGTGTTAATGGTTCTGTCGTGAATTTATATCACATAAAACGGGACTGGACGAAGAATTTGCAAAACTATTCATAAAGCGAACAATTGTTATATATCAAACTTATTTTTTTATACGAACTATCTTGATAAAAACGTTCATTTGTAATTTATAATGTGCATCTTTATGCATACACATAGACTTGACTATGGATAATCTGATATTTAGATTGTCTGAACTCGCATAATATATATATATATATATATATATATATATATATATATATATTTATATGAAACTGTACAGACTCAGTTGCATGTGTGTGAGTGTTTATATATATATATATATATATATATTTATATATATATATATATATATATATATGTATATATATATATATATATATTCACGTGCACACACACGCACATATATATATATATATATATATATAGAGAGAGAGAGAGAGAATTTCTTGTTTTCAAAAACAGATAAATCTTATTGGTTGATTTTAGATACGTCAAACAACGTATCTTTAATCATCCAATCAGACTCATTGTAATTTGAAAATTGAAAATTGCGATTGGAAATTAAAATAACTGTTTGTTCTTTTGATTACAAGTACAAAATATGTTGCTGAAGAGCATGTAAGGCACAACATGTTGACATTCACCGGGACGGCATTCAAACTCACTCTCAAACACACACACACGCTTATATATATATATATATATATATATATATATATATATATATATATATATATATATATACCGATCTCACGATGAGACTTTCGCAAATTCCAGCTTTACAGTGTATGTAAATATGCATGTGTGGGAGACAGATGGAGATAAATTGAGAGTATGCTGGTTGTCCTTCATCCCCCATCTCTGTCTTCTTCTTCTTCTCTCTCTTTCTCTCTCTCTCTCTCTCTCTCTCTCTCTCTCTATATATATATATATATATATATATATATATATATATATATATATATATATATATATATCCTTAGCTTCCGTGGGTAAGTGAATGAGAGAGGAAGAGTCCGTGACGCGCCAGTGGAGACGGACGTCTCTGTCTAAGTTGATTTTGAGCACTTTAGAAAATTAAGTTTGCTTGACTTTAACCCATTTGTTTTATTTTGTTTCTTTTTACATCGATTCCAATCACCGGGGTTTACCTCATCCCCATCCAATTTTTCCAGCATTTGTATTACCCGTTGGATGTATTTGCGTCTCGAGTTCTCTGATCAAATACATTTTTTTCTTCCTATATTTTTCTGTCCAACCAATCACGTGTGCTTGTTCATTTATTGGAAAGCTACCCAACAGGTTGCAGTGTTCTATTAACTTGCTCATCTTTTTTCTATACTACTGGGTTTGATACAACGGTCAGTAATAATTTTCTTGTGCTTCTGCAGTGAGATCCATCAGAGGTTCGATAAATATTCGCTCAGGACGTTTGAAATCGCTAGTCAAAATTAAAGTGATTCTTGATATTTTTAAGGTTTGAAATAAACTAAAAGGGTTCTTATTAAGAGTTGGATAGAAGGATTTTTTGTAGAAGCAAATTAGAGCAACAAAATGTAAAATCAGAATCTTACTAATGTTCGTAAGTGGTTGTATACACTCTCATAATATGAGAGTGTATATGAATAGATGCAAAACTTGGTGAGTCAACAATAGACATAAAGTTATACAGGAAGTTTTGCAAACCTTGTTGACTGATTTTGTCATTTTGATTGTCCATGTGTTTTGATTCTGTAAAATAAAGCTTTATGCAATGAATATTTTCTTATATAGTCAAGTACCGGCTGTAGAGGGGGGTCAATTTCGTTCTTCTTGCATCTGCAGAGTCTTGGCATCTTTGAGTGTTCAATCGTGACACAGTCCTTTTTTCAGCACTGATGTTCCGTGTTTGAATCCAAGAAATAGAGTCCAAGTTTCTGAATGGTTGCATTCATTCCCCCCCCCTTTGGTTGATAGGTGCCACAACTTTCTTTTTCTTTCCATCTGAGCACATGTTTAACATGTTTGAATTGAATATATATATATATATATATATATATATATATATATATGTATGTATGTATGTGTGTATATATATATATATATATATATATATATATATATATATATATATATGCATATGCATAGGCGTGTGAGTATTTTTGAGTGTGAGTATCTGCACGTATTAAACCATAATGAGTTGTTCAGGTTGGCTAATGTTAGAAAAAAAAACAGGTAAGTACCAATGTAATGCACTGCAATTTTTTACATCGTTGTGACATGAACTGTTTTTTATTTTGTTGGTACATCATTTCTCCTCGACCTCCAATCCGTTCACTTATAACAAGATTCCCAAAATATTACTCGTTTTACTTGTAATGAATGGAGCAAAACACAACTAATTCTGATTTGCACCTAGTTGGGCGCTCGAATGTCGGCAGCGTAATGATCTCGAATCCTCGGTTGGCCCATTGCATCGAAGCTACAATAGTCGATTCAATACGAACCAGTTCAACCACAATAATCCAACTATGCAGCTAGTTGATACAAAGGGTATACAAACTGCTCTTTTTGGTTCTTCGTGAATTTCACACGTTCTGACACTCACGCATGCACCGAGATGCCAAGATCCCAGGCATGCGCCGTGAGTGTTTCCGGCTAATTTCCCTCTTGTCGCACTCTATTCAGACGACCTTGGTATGATTTAGCGCAGGGTATGATACTATGCGCACGCATCACTTCCGGCCCTGTCATGGATAGTGTTCGTTGGGAGAGCAGACTGTCTGCCTTCTTCATGTCAGCTTTCGAGTCTTATGCAATTCTGGTAATTAGCTTCCAGCTCAGAGTGAGACAAAGAGAAAGAGATAGACAGCTAGCCAGAGAAGCAAACAAAGACAGTGAGAGCGGATGCATGTTTGAAAAAGAGAGAGAGAGAGAGGGGGGAGAGGGAGAGAGAGAAATAGTATCATCTTACTTCAGTGGGTAACAACATTATTGCGCTTGCTTTCAACCACGTTCGAGAAGGCATCGCTGAACCCAAATAATGCTGACAGTTTCGACTTATTGCGTATAGTTTTTTTTGTTGTTTAGAAGGCCGAAGAAAGACCAATAATTGAATCATCTTGGTATTCTCACCGCCGAAACACAGTCATTACTCCACATCATTTCGTGGTTACAGAACATAACCCTTTTGTCAGTGCCAAAAGGACACATATTTCGATAGCTTACAATAAAGCATTGAGTTGCATCAGGAGTACAAGTACAATTATATAAAGTGGTTAGATATACCAAAAAAAGCGTTCATTAACGTGTCTAATAAAACTGCTTTCCCACATCATAGTCATTTTTAAGCTTGGCTTGAACTAGCTCAAGACAAAGGGAGTAATGAATTCATTAAATATGCTTTATTTTTTTATCAATGGGATTGACTTGTGACACCACTCCGTTATTAGTTCCTGACGGCGCACTGCACCATTGGCGTACAAGAAAGGAGTGGCCTCTCCACGAATTCAGGCAAAACGAGTCCAATTTTGGGGAAATCAGTGTGTTCCAAGAAAAAAAACTGTGTAACATTTCAGGCATTCTAACCTCCTGAACGAAACAGCTTCCATACGCCCACGCAACTTGCTATCATACATTATAATGGATGTAGCAATTCATTTGTCTAGTTTGCTTGAAAGAAAATACGCGTGTGCTAGAGTGCGTAAGTGAACTAGTGTGTTCGTGCACATGTGGATTTAGGTGTACTTGTCCGTATTTATATATGCACGAATGTAAAATGTTCATATAAATAAATAGATTACATATTGAGTGCATCTCTACTAGTTCTTCAATCTTAACCCAACTTGAACACCAATTCTTCTTTTAATAGATAAAAATAAGGTGTAGAAAAAAAGCTAAAAATATAAGCAGGAAGCGTCCAATTATCTGGATTAACAACTTTTCACTTCCTCGCCTTTTTGGATAGTCATCTGCAAAAAACATTAATTCTCAAAAAAATGGGTGAGACGAGAATTGCAAGGACGAAAATAAACTGGTATTCGCGCCAGACTATGACAAGGAAGACATAACCAACAAAATGAAAGAAAAAATAGAAAGAAGGAAGTGAATGATTCATGGCGAAAGCGTGTGGGTGCGTTAACAGTTCGTGCAAAGAAAGTAAATTATTTGACGAATAGGTTTTTGATATGAGGTGCGCTAAGAAATTGTAGTGAGAGTTAACCAAAGATAGTTGGAACAAAATGACTGTTTGTAACTTTCAAACTCTTTTCATCTTTGAATTAGTCATGATATTTTGGTAGATTCATTTCTACGGCCCCCTTCAGGTACAAAATGTCTGTTGCTCAAATATAATAATAACGTTGCAGTTTATGTTAAGATATATTGCTTCATACCGTTTTGTTTTCGTTTCTTTTCTTTGAACCTGACGAAGGAAACGATACATATATTATATTTCACACCTGAAGAAGGTCGTAGAAATCAACTGCCAAAAAATTCGTGACAACATCTTAGATGTGAAGAGTCTAAATTGTCCGGAAAAAGAAAAGTAATGAGTTATCAATCAGGTTTTTTTTCCAAATTAAACGTCAAAAATCAATGTTACTGTCCGAGGCTTCTGAGACACGCTGGTTCCCAATATGGTTTCGGAAATTACACTGAAAATGATCCTGAGAGTATTACTAGATGTTTTGAGACGACATTCTAAACAGGCAAAAGAGGGAACAGCTTTATTTAGGATATTGTTACATAGTAAGTTTGTGTAAAATGTACGAAATGATGTTCTATATGGAACGTTATGACAAAAAAGACAATCTGGGAACAGTAAAATACAAATATGAGTTATTTATCCATTTGTAGTGATGGTTCGGTGGGGTAGGTTTAAACAGACCAAGAATGATATAATCATAGCACAGAATCGGAAGAAACAGGAAAATAAATGAAGATTCTCATCTATATGGTGGAGAGAAAAGGCCAAGATCTGTATGTGTATGTTTGTTTGGTTGTTTGTATGTTTGATATATATATATATATATATATATATATATATATATATATATATATATATATATATATATTGAGAGAGAGAGAGAGAGAGAGATCCTGCTTGAAATTCCGTGAGTGTGTGAATATGGATATTTAGGAATGTGTCTTAGTTGTTCTGAATAGAAGATGGTGCCTTTGTGCTTGTATGTGTGAATGGCTGTATGCATGTATGTGTTGTTATCTATAGTGCTCTATAGGAACGTTTGTGTACGAATGGGTTGAAATTGTAAGTACGTACCTGCATCGAAAAAAGGGGGTGATACCCTGTGAATTCATCTTCTTTTTTTTTCACTTAATAATTTGGCCAGGTGGTTCAAAATACCATCCATCAGCAGCAGCTCTTTAGATTCCACCAGACCTCTCTATCATGGGCATTGCAGAACCAATACTTTCTAAATTTGTCTAGCTCTTCACACGATCTAAATTCTAGTTTACTTCAACAGTTTCTTATATGATCTCCGGAGAGCAACGTTGTAAGTCGTATCCAGTGACTGTCCGACATTATTGCAACATGTCCAGTTTCCCTTCATTAAAATTGAAACATCTTGGCCTTCCCACTCCAACAACTAGAAAGAAATTACCATCCCTGACCTGTTTCTCAGGATTCTTGGCCATGGTTCAATCATAATCGGTTCATCGGAGCCGCCCATCGGTAAATTATCACAGCACATATAAATGCATAACTTATATTCGTATCCAACTCGGTTTCCAGATTGTCTTTTTCATCATATGTCTGAAAGAAGAGGAATAGATAGTTCCGATAGAGGAACGAATATGAAAAATAATACTCAGAAATTAGAGGAGATATTTGGGTAGACAATCATGCACATATTTATAACGGAAAGAGTATAAAGGATTATTAAAGATGGAGATTGAAAATAGGAATAAATTAAACGGTTGCCTTGTAGTCAGTTGTAGTAGGAACGGAAATGTACGATCAAATATACAGAGCACAACAATTACTGAGAATGAGTGATTACTGATAATATGCTTGTTGTAGGGCCAAATCAACAATGACACAAGGCTATTTACTCTGAGTTCCCAACTACGACCGGGTTCACAGTAAATGGACTGCTTGGCTGGTCTGTTTACAATCTGACTAAATTGTAGAGTGGGCGGGGGGACATAGATACAATTAGTATCCAATGGAAATGATGAGATTAGAAAGGAAGTTAGCCCCATCTCCCATGGGAACTCTATGACGTATCATTTATTTCATTTAGAAACACCGTAGACGTTATACTGGAGCAGATACTTATATGGTGAATTGAAGATCACGTGTAGCAAAGAGATACATATCCAGTTTCACTCTATACATATATAGTAAATCGATCACCAAGTTTAGAGTTGATTCACTCGATTGCTCTAAAAAGGTTACTTTTTATCAAAAGAAAAGTCCCCCCAAAATTTAGGTCGGATTCAGTTGAAGCATTTTATTATGAAAAGGAAAAAAAATTATAGCTTTTTTCATGAGTTTGAATTTCCGATTCCTAATCAATTTTCATCTGTTTTCATGGCACGCCAATGATATATACAGCATTACTCTTGCAATGTGCGTGTTTCTATGAGCCCCACACTATATATCTATATCTATATCTATATATATATATATATATATATATATGTGTGTGTGTGTGTGTGTGTGTGTGTGTAAAGAGAAAGAAAGAGAGAGAAAGTGAGAGAAGGGATTGAGAGAGACTGGTTTAGCTTTGTTGTCTAGCAGTGTGGGGCTCATAGAAACACGCACATTGCAAGAGTAATGCTGTATATTCCTAGATCTCTGAAACTACTCAATGAGTATACCCACGAGGAAACTAGTACACACAAATATAAAAGTAGTGATAAAGGTTGTGCGTGTGCGTGTGAAACAGAGTGAGAGAGAGAGGGTGTGCGTTTGCGTGCGAGAGTGAGAGTGCATGTGTGTGAGAGTGTCTGATAGAGAGAACGAGAGGGAATGTGTGTGTGAGATTATGAGAGAGAGAGAGAGAGAGAGAGAGAGACAGTAGAAAAATATTCAAAGATTTGGGGAAAAGTCGTAGAGGTTGGAATTTGGCACCGAGGAATCTTTTATGCCTCGTTTGAAAAGAAAGAAATATAGAAATTATGTCCACCCAAAGAAAGAAATGGAAATCGGAAGCTTACAGAAGAAATAAAGACATGATGAAACGTGAAAAATGCCGGTAAACCTAATAGATGGTGGTATAAATAATATATATATATATATATATATATATATATATATATATATATATATATATATATATATATATATATATATATAGTGAGAGAGGGATGACTGTGCATTGTAATGTAATTTTGTCGTTTCTGCCAATTCTAAGAAATGCCGTTGGCACATAAATTGTTGCCAGCTTTGGTTGAAGCGTAATAGTTACTCTCAATAAAAATTTCTGAAAGCTGGTGCACAGTACGTTACGCGACACAACAATTACAAAGTTCACTTCGGATGAATCTGATCTTTTTTAGAAGATTTTTATGTGTCATCTACATTTTGCATGATTCTCTTGTTCTTCCTTTTGGTCAGATATGATTTTTACTCCTAATTCCCTGGAATGTAGACCTGACTACCAAGTTTGTTAGTTTTGTCTATAAAATTTCACTATTTCAATAAAAGTACTCTCATCATTTTCTTTGATAATCAAATTTTTTTTTTCTATCCTTTCACCTATTCTTATACTAAGATATATCCTTTTCAAGAGTAATTTGAAGATTTGGTGAGATGACATTGTTCATAAAACCTCAATGTCAGAGGAGTCGTTATAACTTGCACTTTTTTTGCAGCCCAATTATAATCATACCTTCAGCTGTTTCCTTATTAGTATTGTTGTACTCGAATGATCGGCTTTTTGATGGTGACCTATTAATATTTTATGATTTCCAATCTCCGACTAATGATAATGTCACCCAATACCCAATACTCCAGATTACCGTCGTTATTCGTCATAGTATTTTTTTGACTGAGAGATATCAAGGATTTAGAGCGATGACGCTGAGAGTTGTGGTAATCGTAGGGATGTAAACCAAAGCATCGATAACCATGTGTATGGTTATTATTAAGGAAACTGCAAGTTATATTGGATCACCAAGCTAATCTAGAAGGACATTGACTAATGTACTGAGTTCGACTTTTATTCTGAACTCTACTGTGCTGGTCTCGTCTGAAATCGGTTTAATGTTCAAACTTTTTTTTTTTACCGGCTTCTGCTAAGTCCACTATATTTACTCCACCTTTCTGTTTTTCTTTAAATCATTTTAGATATCCTCTTTCTTGATTATCTCCTTTCAAATAACTTTTTTTAGGAATGTCCATCTTACTTTTTTCGTTTGTCTCTTCTACCTTTCCGCATTCTCCACTTTTCGCCTTTTTATCGTAATTCTGTTTTTTTAAATATATTTTTTCCTTCATAACTATTTCACCTTCTTATGACTCCAACATCCTTACACTTTCATTCTTCTTTGGTTTCCTTTAACTTTGCTACGCATTTTTTTTTCTCGCTACGCCTTCTCTAAATTTTGTTTGCTTTTTGCTGTGCTGTCGACATTTCTCAGCTAATAACTGCCGTGGTATCCAACTTAAGATTCTGGTACCTTGACAAAAATAGCCGTTCTAAAATTGTTTATAGCTTCTTTTTTTTCTATATCTTTATGGCTACTTGAACAACTGTTGATTTTTGTGAGGTCCTCTTTTCTAATCTATATTTTTACAGCTTTGACTTTCGGTATAGTGAAGCTAATAAGAGAATAAGGTGCATTAACTAAGAGAACAAACAAAACACACGCACACACATGTTTGCGTGCATAGATAATTACTTGCATATAATTATGATATATATATATATATATATATACATGTCTTCATATACATGTATATATGGAGCTAATCATATTCATAAACCTGCATGAATGGATTTCATTTGCTCTTTTTATCATTCATATATATATATATATATATATATATATATATATATATATATATATATATATATATATATATATATATATATATATATTCTTACTATGATGCTTACCTGTAAGTGAAAATGGATTAGACGATACTAATATATTTTACTTGTGTTTTTTTCCTCTCCATTTCATCAGATTTTCATAAACACACAAAGGGGTAGATGGATAGACGTGTGCCCATTATTCATATAAAAGGATGAATGTATGAAAATTGATAATTTGCCAGGCTGCAAGACCAACATTATTGCATAATTACATGCAAAGAATTATGCATTCCCAGTTTAGGATTCTGATTCTGACTATTTTTTTATAATATGGAACTTTTCCAATAACACTGAATAAATTATAATATTTACTTGGTGATTTACGCCTTCACTTTTGAAATTCTTTTATATCTTGCCAATGTCTATTTTTCATATTAATAGAAAACTCATCACGCCATCTACTGTGAGATAGAGATAATTCTTTGTCAATCGGAACCCACGTGTTGTCAAAAGTTGGAATTGTTCTATTGCCAGTAAAAGAGAAGAGAATCATTGACATTCTTTGAAGGTGGAAGCATCTAGAATCTGACATGATGTAACAACAACATTTCTATAGATTGTCGTGATAAGTCAAGCAGTCAATGATTTATCTGTCGGATGTGATTTTTAAATTCCATTGAACGTTGCTTGTAGGAAGTCTTTAGCCCGAGCGCTGTCTGAAAAAAAAATGAAGAGAACATCGGCCGTAAAACTTAATAATTCACCTTGGCAAAGACTTGACGTAAGAATGTTTGAAGAAAGAGCCAGTAATTTTGTTTCTGGCATATCACGATATCCAAAGATGTTGTCTCACAATTATACAACAGTTTCATATAGGAACGGTTTGACAGCTTTCTTTTTGAGTATCTTAAATCGAAAAAATTCTGAATATATCTCGACAAAATACCATGGACGACCTAATCGATAACGGAAATGTGAACAATATGCAGAATGTGGTACGGACTTTACTCTCTAAGAACAATTTATCATATAATTCATTCGAGGCTAATGTGATGTTTTTTGATAAAGCTCCCTGCAACGTCTTGCAATAGGATTTTAATAACTTGGAAGCGAAGAAATATTATAAAAGTAAATCAAGATTAAATTGTCACGTTTAATAATTCTTCAAAACAAGAATTATAGCAGTGAAAACAAGATGGAATCAATGCATAAAATCCAACAAGTCTGTATTAGTTTTCTAGAAGGATACTCACGCAGGTTCGAGTGAAACCACTACAAAAATTACCGAGGTACTGAGGCTAAAAGTTGTGGTGGCTAAATCTTTAAAATGAATACCATCAGATGCTGTCTGTAGTTATCGTTTTACACTTTAATTGAATGACGTATAGATTTATAACTCATATTTCCATCAACTTGCAAGAGTTATTTAACTTTGTAATCCATTAGAATCATTCATTACAAACGGACGAAATAAAAATAAACTATGTTAGAAAACGCTAATTCTAGAGACCCATTGACCATTTTATAAGTCTTGCGGTTATTAACAGTATACATACATATATATATATATATATATATATATATATATATATATATATATATATATATATATATATATATATATATGAAGGATTGTATGAAGGATTGTAGTGAGTTGAAATGGTGTAAATCAGCGACAAATTTACTCATAATTAATAAGGGAAAATAGTTTTCCTTCCCAGACACCGAAATGGGACATTTCGTGGTAGGAAGTGCAAAGGTCTAGGTTACAACAGAGCAGAAGAGGTTGAGCACTGCCTGTATATCGGCCCACTGCATAACTAACGCCAGAGGCTATTTTATCAATTTCATTTAAAATGAAATATTGTGTGAAGCAAATAAAGAAGAAATGGTGACACTTCTAGGTACAATATCTCATAAAAGAGTTGATACCAATAAATGTGAACCTATCTATCAAGTGTAAATATTTTTCACCAAAACAATAAACTGTCCGATTGTCTAATGCACAGCTACTTTCGTTTAGCACCAGGCTGTGCCATTTGTCGAAATGAGATCGTTTGTGATATTCAACCAGGTCTCAAAATATTTCCCGTAGTTATGTAAATATAAGAGCATTGCTTATTTAGATAATGACACTCTCTCCTCACGCAGGTATAATTAGACTATTTAAAGCGCTTGTCAGACTCAATTACACGTTACGTCTCTTTCAATGCGTGCGTGACGAGTAACGTTGCCTCACTGGACATTGGCTGACTGAAGCATCGGTCAACAACGCATTGATGTGCAACGAAATATAACATATAATCACAAGGGACTCAATCTGTATTCTACTAAAATCTGTGCCAACAAAACCTGCGACATATAACCTAGAGAATGATAAAGGAATACAAACATACATATATCGGAGCGTAAAACGTAGTGATTAAACGAACAAAAAAGTCAGATCACTATACATCGATTTTTATATCAACTCCTTGGGAACGGCATAAACCCTAAAGTAAAATATATTTTTTCTCAGAATCTTTCATATATTTAAAGTGTTTCCTAATTATTTGAATTTATCAATTTTAAATGAACTCATTTGGAGAGGAGTGGTGTGAACCAATACGTAACATCTGTGTTATCTAATGCCAATTAAACAATCATCAAAAGCAACATTAATTAGTACCCTTGCAAGGGATCGAAATCGTAGGGATTGAAATGAAATGTAGACATTATGTTTACTGCTGGGTATACTGAGTGAAACTTCATGTTTACAGGGAAGAAGGCTAATGTTGAAACGTTGCAATTTGAGCAGATTAAAACAACCTCTGAAATTTTGGCTCACTGTTGAAACCATTGCGCTACATCCTGGGAAGCCCCCAGCATGTCTTCTAGAGGTACTTTAACACTAATACTATTGTTAAACTATCTTTCAGAACGAAGACAAGGTTGATATTGAAAAGAGTGCATTGCCCAATATAATAACATCCTCATTCAACTTAGCATAATCATTACCCGTCCATTCATAGAGTTGCAATATCTTCAAGGTGTTTCTATTGTGCTCTGGATATGCGCGTGAACGCCTACACTGGGGCAAGAACATCAGAAATTAACCAACAATGGAGAAATCATAACTAATAGAAAAGAGAACAAGAATTGTCAAAAATGAAAAGCTTTTTATGAAAGTGGACTTGCCTGAAGCGGCAGGAGATACGCACACATGCGTATAGGCGTTTACCGATGGTACGAAATTAAGATTCGCAATAGCGTTGACAGTTTAAAGATACGAACAGAAAGAGCCTTTGTAAGACGTATGAAAGCACCGACATTGGCTATATATATATATATATATATATATATATATATATATATATATATATATATATATATATATATATGCACA
Organism: Thysanoteuthis rhombus; assembly: GCA_963457665.1. NCBI lineage: Eukaryota > Metazoa > Mollusca > Cephalopoda > Oegopsida > Thysanoteuthidae > Thysanoteuthis > Thysanoteuthis major. Next base: position 64,322,223 of record OY735208.1, read on the forward strand.
TTGCAAAATGGATGCTATGCATGCGCAGATCTACGTACATTGTGTATCCTTACTCAATTCAGTCATCAAAAGTATACAGAAAACATTACACTCACAAGTATGTATATATTTACGCATATATCCATACATTCATAAAGAATTATATTGCACATCACTTGTTGCAAAGGTCGTAATAACAAAATAGACATTCAGAAGCGAGTATAGATTATTATGGAAATGTCTGATAATTATTCCAACGCCCTAATATATAGAATGTAAACTCACGCTTTCAAACTACACTCAGGCCCACGCATTCACTAGCACTCAGGTTTTAATTATTAATTAGTGTTTTTTTTTAAATTAATAAACACAAACGAGTAAACTAACACAATTTGATATCTTTTCACAACTTTCACCCAACGAATACAATTCAGTTAAAAAACAGTGACGGTACTTAAAGAGGCTTTTGTTATACATAAAAAAAACCGTTTAGGAGAGATAATCACAGGGAGATTGATACAGGGATCAATTTTTTCATGAGCAAAATGTTATTTCTACAGGGAAATGTATGAGCATCTGAATCTTGTTAAGTCTTCAGATATGTACAAAGGAAAGAAATAGGATCAGTTGGAAAAAGAGGAAGAAATAGAGGATACGAATGCGTTTAAAAAGTTGAAAGCATACAGATATGTTAATAAAAAGTGTGTGTGTGTGTGTGTGTGCGTGTGAGAGGGAGAGAAAAAGAGGGGGGGTTGAAGAACCACCCTAAAGAGGTGTCTGTAATATTGTTAAAAACAATCGATTGGTAGAATGCTACCGAAACAGAAGAGTTGAAAAAAATACCAAGTTCTGTTCGATTTTTCACTGCAAATGTCTGGCATGCACAATGAACAAAGCCATGGAATGAGGAAAAAAAATGATAAAAAAAAGTCAAATATTTTCTTTGTTTTCTTTCTATTCTTTACGTTGAATTATGCATATTTTTAATGTGAAAAACCAGCCCTGCAATGCGGTCGAAAAATCTGCAACACTCAAAAGACGAATACTTGGACATTTCTTTGTGAGAATAGAACAAGTGGTAGAGTTTATTTCTGATTGTGGCAACTTGTAAATTTTTTGGTCTTTTTCTATATCGTTTTTTTTTTTTTAAATTTTTGTTGCGTGGGGAATTATTAGTATTGAATTCACACAGAAATTGTTCTGCCTTTCAAGACAAGTTCCGGCCAAATAATTCGAAATTTCATTGTACAGTTTCTTTTTTGTGAGTAGTTATTGAGGGGTGAAATTTCTTGCTGAAAGTTCCAGCCCTACAAATGAATATTTGTCCAAAGAATTCAAGTCTGAGCTCAATGGAGACTGTAAACCAATTTCAAGTTGCAAAAGTCATGGAAATGTTTTACAAATTTATTTCTCCGCTGAGCCAATCAGAGCTTGTGAAATCACAACGTAAAAAATCCTCTGGACATAAGAAATAATAATAATAATAAGTTGAATCTAACAAACAATGCAAAGAAAATTCAGCCAGTTGCCTAAATGATTCATATGGTACCCTCCTCTAGGCAGGAGCACTGGTGTCAGCCTCAGGTGTTATTTATATATTGCGATTATTGAATTTGTTCTCTATTGAAGGGCAGTTATGAGGTTGAAATATTCACCCCCGAAGTTGGAATGTTTACAGAATAAAGTTTATTCATTATCTAATTTGCATGAGGCACAAAAGTTATGTTTTTCCTTTAGCTAAATATATTTGATACATTTCTTGATAGTAAAAGGGACGTGAATGCTAGCTAAATGTAACCCCTGCCCCGATGGTGAGCTATTCTCATTTTTAGATTAAAGATATTCCACATGATAAATAAGCATAATGTGTAGGTATTTAAGCCTCTCTCTATCTCTCTCTCTCTCTCTCTCTATATATATATATATATATATATATATATGCATATGCATTCAAGCTGACATATATATATATATATGTATGTATATATATATATATATATATATATATATATATATATATATATATGTGTGTGTGTGTGTGTGTGTGTGCATATGCATTTAAGCTGGTATATATATATATATATATATATATATATATATATATATATATATATATATATATATGTGTGTGTGTGTGTGTGTGCATTTAAGCAATGTGCAAACACCCATCCACCAACAGATATACATATATATATATATATATATATATATATATATATATATATATATATATATATATATATATATATATATATATATATTGGTGGATGGGTGTTTGCACATTGCTCATTCCCTGTCCTTGTGCTATCCTGAGTTTGATTGCAAGAAGTTTTGTAAGTTTCAATGTTTTGCACGCATTGATTGTATACTTTACGTTTTAAGCATATTGAACACGTCTCTATCTATACAAAAGCCAAATTTTACTGGTTGTTTAATTTCATTTCCATTGTCTTAGTGTAGTTCCATCGCCTAGCTTTGGTAAATCTATTCCTTCACTTTTTCATTTACATTGAGTCGTTGAATATTACTTTTGTTGTTGTTTTATTTGTCTTTCACCCTATTTGTTGTCCTGTAACACGAATACGTAACAACGTACTAAAAACTAGGCTTGTGATCTAAAAAACAAACATGTTGTATCCTCGCTTTTTAAAGAAGCTCGTTATGGAATATTGAGTCAAAGTTGAGTGAAGAAATCTTATTAGTACACATGGTCCTCTGAATAGTCTCATCACTAAAATACTGACTAACGAATTATAAATATATTGATACACTCGTCAAACACACAGAAACACACATACTACCACACGCATATACACACGTGCATGTGTATGTGTTTTTGATATATATATATATATATATATATATATATATATATATATATATATATATGTGTGTGTATATATACACACACACACACACACATACATATATATATATATATATATATATATATATATATACTCGCACACATATATGTATATATATATATATGTGTGTGTGTGTGTGTGTGTGTGTGTGTGTGTGTATGATTTCTACTCAGATATTCACTGGTTGAAGTTTTGTCGAATCCTGAATAACTATTCATTACCGACTGTTTCTACTATGGTATCACCATATAACATCTTCTTTACGATGAAAACTTTCCTTTTCCAACGAAATCCTTCCAGTGCACTTACAAAAGTGTAAATGACAGTCCCCCTAAATGCTGTTGGTCTTTTTGCGCAGACACATGCACATAATTCACTTGATTACTAACAAATAAATGAATGTTCTGATGAAAAAGTTCCTGCGTACTATGCAAGCTAAGACGTCTAAACCTCCGTGGGTGGAATGACTAATCATAATTAAAGTAAAGCTGTGGCAAACATTACTCGTATCTAAGAATTTTCCCAATATCGAAACTGATTCATTTTCAGCGACATGATCTCACTGACCCCAAGTACTGAATAATATAACTGGACGAGCTTTATTTAGAAGCTATGTCTACGTAGCTTATATCCGATTAAAACCAGTGGTATAAACAAGAGAGCAGGAAGAAAGAAGATCACGTTTTGAAATTGTAGAAGATAGACAAGCATAAAGACGATTCTGTTGCATTTCTTTTCTTATGCAATATGCGATTAGTGAAAGTGTTCCAGTCATAACGTAATATGTCTTCTGTCTGGCTAAGAGTAATAAATATTCTTAGCTACAGTGACAACGCCACTACTCGAAACATATCCCCTCTCTGTTATCCTTTCTCCTCTCGTACACATACACGCACACATTCACTCTCTCTCTCTTACACAAACACTCTCTCTCTCTCTCTCTCTCTCTCTCTCTCTCTCTCGATATATCATTCACATGCTATAAAATCAATACACTTGGGCTTAATTCGTAACAGGGTTACGCAAGTAGGTTCGGGAAGGATGGAAGACACGACGATTGCAGCAGCTTTCAAGATATGCTTGATTTAAAAACAGTGAAAAAATTATCTATATCCTTGGATATATTCAACTCTATTCCCTGGCTCTCTCTTTCTCTCTCTCTCTCTCTCTCTCTCTCTCTCTCTCTCTCTATATATATATATATATATATATATATATATATATATACATATATATATATATATATATACTATCGTTATTAGTATTCGAACAAACGTGCATATTACCTCTAATAGTTTCAGAAGTAAAAACAAGAACATTTTACAAGAAGAACCATTTTTTGGCAATCGATAATGCAAAAGTTTTTTTTTAGAATAGAACTGTTAAAAGAAAAAAAAGGCCAAGTTTTAATTTTCTATAATCATCATCAGAATAGATCAAAGGGATTGAAAAAGAGAATTCACGCTGATATTTGGAGGAATTGCCGGAATAGTGAGTTATTTCTGATCAGCTCCTATTCAAAATCATTGATGGACCCTGCAATGTTAGGTAAAAAAAAAAAGAATTATTTTTTTAAATACTTATGAGTAATGCATTATTTTCAACAATGATAATTCATACATAAACATATGACCAAAATTGATAGATAAAAAAAACGAACAATTTTTAGTCCGTTTTTTTCCATCGAGCAGTTGCTAGTGCTCCCTCGTATAGAAAAGGTAAAATAAATTTGAAAGAAGGAAAATCTTGTCCATGAGCTTCAACTAGATTCGTTATATTGAATATTTTCTTTGCTTCTTCACAACCCTTCTCAACCCAATACGTTGGTTATATAAACAAACATATATGTTAATATATAGATAGATAGATAGATAGATTCAATCATATAGATATTCATCATTTTATTTATACATACCAACCTTTTTTAATCAGGATATATTTCGTATATATTGAAAACATCTATTAGATGTATTCATATCTTCCTTTTTTCTTCTCCATAACGAGAATGGTACATATGTGGTCTGTTAGTTCCTATTCATCATTTGTTTTTTTTGAAAAATAATAGGACTTCCCATTTCCAGAGGAAATTATATCAACATTTGCGCTGACTGACAAACAAAAAGAAAACAACGTACAATCACTTCAACAAGTACAGTGCATTGCACATTTCACTGAGTAAATGATTCGATTGGCTGAATGCGGAATTTAATTGGAACTTCAAACTAGAGAGGAAACATTTACATAAAAAAAGAACTTAACAATAGTAAAACGCAAACACAGAGTTCTCACGATCATTTGTCTGTTTTTATATTCTACTATCATCCTATCACTGTCTCTGATCATTCACAAAAAGAAAATGATACGGCACGTGTGTTTTCATCAGGAAACTAATATTTACAAAGATATAATTGTCACTCTGCTGCAGGGTTACGTAGGAATAAGTGTGAGATTCGATCTTCTTCTGCTAAATTAAAAACAGACAAGAACATAATTACTGGAATAGAAAAGAATGGCGAATACCTTTGAAGTATTTACGTACAAAAAACAACTACAATTGTTAAAACAACACTGTAAAAGAGAACACTTGTTTGAGAAAAGAGTATCGTATTGTTCATTTTAGCATATTCAAATTATGGGTGATATATATATATATATATATATATATATATACTTGTGTGTGTGTATATATATATATATGTGTGTGTGTGCATGTGTGTATATAATACATATATATATATATATATATATATATATATTCTCGAGTATAGAAAAGCTTACACTGATTTCAAACTGTCTTTTGCTTCACGATGCAGTTTTGAATGGTACACACACACACGTATATATATATATATATATATATATATATATATATATATATATATATACATATATATATATGTGTGTGTGTGTCTCTCTCTGTATGGTTAAAAAGAAACATGCATTTGCATGCGTATGTGTAGGGAGGTCTCTGTGTAAGCCAAAAATTACATCTCAACGGGTATCTCCGTAAGTGGAAGTCAAAATTAAGGATCATTGAGGACACTCCACCCCATAACATACTTGTTTTCTTGTGGAAATCTCCCGTTTTGACACTTAAAACCAAGCGTTTCTTTTTGTTCTAATACGTCTGACTAGTACCGTATATAACAAGAATCATATGTGCAAAATACATGTCAAGTTAGATCCATTAATACTTATGATTAAAAATATTAATTCTTAAATATTTGCTGTCTCATATTTGGGATGTCTTAATGGGGATGGGTGAAATGGAAGAAAAGAGGAAAATAGGTAAATGAGATGGATGATAATGAAATGTTGTGAATATTAGTGTGCAATATTTTAACGCTGGATGTCTTTTTTCAATTACCGTAATAAATTTTGAAGCTGGAGTTTTGGGAGTTATGAGAATGTTTTGCATCATAAAATATTGCTAGACATTCTTGACAGAGTTTGAATTTTATGCCAGCAATTATATCAATATTATCTATCTATCTATCTATCTGTACGCGTGTATGCATGTATATATAACTAGATAGCTCGTCTTGTGCGGGGCACAACTGTAAACTCTGTTTGTCATATATATACAAATTCTTCTTTGTGTGTCTCTCTCTGTCTGTCTATCGGTTGCTCTCTCTCTCTATCTCAATATATATATATATATATATATATATATATATATATATATATATATATGATTATTGTAAATTGCGTTATATTATTAAGAAACTCTTACTTGAAATAACCTCCTCTCGTTACACAATTAGTGCATAACTTGGCTTAGACAGAGTAAATAAAATGAACAATTCAAGGAGATAGGGCCACAGGAGGAATCGAACCTATCACTGATAGGGTAACTGTTTCAACATAACGTCACTCTCATCATTGAGCTAAATAGCTCCCAGTAATGCAAAGGTCCATAAAACTGTTCTTACTAAAAATTATAATGTCCTTTTCTTTAATTTTTTAATTCTATTCACGTTGTCCAGACAAATTAATATGCCAATCGTCGGATGACGGGAGATCATTCAAAATATCGTTTCCCCTATAATATAATGCAATGCATAATCATTCCATTGGATCATATATATATATATATATATATATATATATATATATATATATATATATATATATATATATATATATATATATATATATATATATACACACACATATTAGGTATTCAAAATTGAGTGTTGAAAAGTTGAAATTAAGATGCAAATGAATTGACTCTTCTCAATATTTGAAATTGTGCACATGTTTTCTTGGATTTCTCTGTTGCCCGTTGAACGAAATGCATCGCATGCTTCGCACAGCTCTTTGCAAATGTCAACAAGCATACAAACATTTTTCCCCAAAAATATTTATTCTAATGAGGGAACATCGCGTTCATCGGCGACGGTGAAGATATCTTGATGGTATGGAAAAGATGCAAAATGTATAGACCTCTAGGAAAAGCAACGCATACACACACACTCACACACACACACACACACACACTCACACACACACACACACACACACATATATATATATATATATATATATATATATATATATATATATATATATATATATATATATATATATATATATATATACAACTAGCAAACTAGAAGTATATTAAAACTTTCTCATAACTGCATTGAAGAGGCTGAGGAAACATTGATTGCTTCATGAAATACAAAGTGAGACCACAATGTAAGTTCTAAATGACAACCGTACGATTTGTCTGGTAAGATCTTTTTATGCCCCACATTTTTCTTTTTGCTTTCTTAATTTCAGTGTGGACAGCAATTACGAGCATGGCACAAAGTAAAGCAAAAGGTTACAATATATAATTAGATGATCTTTAAAATATCGAATGATAGATGCCTTGGTTCCTCTCAAATTGTACCATTGCTTGTCCTTGCTTCCCTTTGAAATTTTGTCTTGAATACATGAGGTCATGGTTTGAACATTTACCACCGAATTCCGTGAGGTATGAATTTAAAAAAAAAAGAGAGCTGATCAATATTTTGCGAAGGTCTAGGATTTTCTATAGTTAAACCCCGTTTTCATAACTACTTATGGGCAGATTTTTGCCCAGTTTTCTGAGACAATGGCGTTTACAGAAATTTGCGTTCTCCGAATGTTGTCAATTTTTCTGTATTCACATATGAATCGTCTTGTACAAGTAAAAAGATGAGCCATTACGTTGGTTCTACTTCTCAGTTGAGGCCGTTAATGCATAAATAGCACGATTCGTTTGTGTATCTTTGTATTAGCGTTTTAGAAAAATCCCACTCCTACGAGCAAATACTAAGGGGAAAATAGTAAAAGGTTATTCGATTCGGGATTGCGGTTTGCAACAGCACCTTTACCTGAATATAAGGTACGTTAACGGATCTCAGATAGATAGATGAGTAAATTGATAGATAAGGAAAATTAAGTTGGAGGAAAGTGACATAATGAAGATCTATTGATATATGTGCACCTGAAAATCCCTACCTGAGATGCAATGATAAGATTATTTTTTCAAATTTTTTCCTTACTAATTGATAAAGTCGTTGATAGATATACACGTATAAAGATAGAGAGACAATCTATACACGCAGAAGAGGATGATTTATAAACATTTGCATATACATTGGTCGGTACTTAGATAGAAATTGGTTAGTAACAAGTCATTATCCGAGTTTACTGCAACAACTGAATATCAGAAAAAACTTTAAGCCAATCCTGAAGCAGCGATAACTTTCTTATCTTTACCTCATTGTTTCTGTAATGTGCACTTCTAAGATACTTGATATAACAGTTGGCTACAGAAATTACTTTGCAAAAGTTACCATCGTGCTCAGCAGTTTAAGGCAATTTATCCCCTAGAAAAATTGCATTAAACTCTGTCGGTGCCATCAAGTGATTACACCCACACAGCTTCCTATCTTTTTAGTCATCAGTTATCTCCCTTTATTCAAGTTTCATGTTTCTTCTTTTTTAACCCTCTACTCGTTCTTTATTTCCTAATGTTTTATATCAAGAAAAAGAAAACAAGAGATCTGCAGGTACCAACGTTGACCTGTATTGCAAGTTCGTATCACGACTCAGAAACGCTACCATTCGGTGTTAAGATCAGCTATGTGGTATTTTCTTCACGTTCTATTCCCTGCAAACTTATCCACAATAACGTTGACGACATTAAGTACCATTAGAAAGAAGGGAAAAAAAAGAGAGCTTTCTTTATCGAAGTACAGACTTCTCTCGCGACCTTTTCTTCTGTAACTAGAGGCGATCTTTTGCCTTGCAGTAGTTTCTCTTCTAATCTTTTTTTCTTCTGTTCCTGCTTTCTTGAAGTAATAACAATTTTGGTTTTTCTTCACTGTCTCATTTCGCCCTTTCTTTCCGTCTCAAACATTCTCTAAATGATCCTATTTTAGTCCGTCTCTTTGCAGTTCATTGTCAATTGTAGGTTCTCTTTCTTTCTTGCTTGGTTGATCGCTTTGTACAAGACTCATGTGTATTATTGCTTTTTTACTTCATTTTCTAAAACTCTTTTAGTCTTTCTCGTATTTAGTGAGGAGTTTTCTATTGGTGTATTTAGCTCTACTCAAATTCATTTCCGAACATTCTATTTTCTTCATTAGTTTAGCATTCCTCTTCTTTGCGTTTGTCCATAGAGTTTTCACTTGCTATCCAGGAGAAGCGCTCTTTGATGAAAAAGAAACCTCTTGGATGCTGGAATAGCATAAAGCGAAGACCGAGACACCATTAGTTTATATCGGAAAAGTTTGAGCGTTCCTTGTTAAAAAAAAATATTGTGATGATAATGTGTTAGGCTGAGTCGTCAGATGTTGTTGTGGAGTGAGGTATATTATGCTGGTGTATAAGAGTGGAGGGAAGATGTTGCACGCTATCCTTATAAGGTTTCGCAATGAAAAGAAAGCTGCAATTACTTTTTTGATGTTCGCCTTATTTTCTTAGAAAACAAATAAGTGGCCTGGAGTGAACTTCCGGAGAGTCTATTCCTTTCACAATCTTGCCTCTCCCGATTCCTGTCTCTCTTCATAGCCAGGTCTCTAGAAATCATTGACTGCACCCATCTCCTTTACTCTGGAAATCTATATCTCTCATTCCATCTTTTGCAGACTATTTATTTTACTCTTGATTTGTTTCCTCTTTTTCTTTTTCTACGGATGAGCCATTCTGTCTTCTTTCACTTTTCTCTGTGCCTCATTCTTACTTCATTTATTTTCATCTGTTCTTTGTTTCTATTTATCGCAATCTTCCATCAAATTACTTCAAGATTTCACCTTTTTTCATGTCGAATATCCGTTTTCTTCCCCTCCCCCGTATTACCTACAATTCTTGATTCTTCCTTGCTTCTCTGCAGCCCTCTCTTCGTCTCTCGTACTTACTATCTCACATGCTCATATACAAATGCATGTGCCTCAGCACTCACACACACTAATAACACGACAACAGACCAAAACACTTAAACTCATATATTCTATTACTATATATATCAAACAACCGTAGCCCTCAGAGATGTCGGAGGGTTTTCTCGTTTTTTATATGGGCATGTGTTTGTTATTGTGTCTGTGTGTGTTCAAGCGCTTCTGGTCATGTCGTTTTGTCCTGTGATGTCGTAAACATAATTCATTCTGAGCAACAATTATTATTCGGTAGAAATTCTTACATATATATATATATACTTGCTGATGAAAATATCGCTTAACAAGCATTTGAAACAATGGGCACTTCTGCTGATATGTAACCATTTTTTCGCCGTCTCCCACGCCATATGGACCAAATGTGACACAAGGTGGAGCTGAGAATCGATACTCTCACATGTACGTGTAAGTGGTTCTAAAAACTGTCTAGTTCCATTAACGATTCTCTTTTGTGGTACGCCTCTGAACTTCATCACAATAATTAAAATCAAACGATGAGGTGATGGCTTGGCGGGCACTCACTTTGAACTTTTTTGAATTTCAGACTAAATACAGGATACAATTAATGTATTATCATTTGACATGATAAGCCCATCACTGGAGGGAGGCCTTTTCCGATCTCTTTCCATGACAACTGCAACTGCACTAACTGCAACCGTGTCGATTCTCATCCCTCCATCCTGTGTCTGGTATATTCTTGCCGCATTAATTACCACGACCGGTTTATCTTCTGTCCTATCTGTTGTCTACCTGAGAATGCAAAAGGGTGCTTGCTTGAATATTTGTGTATTAATTATTTTAGACATCTCTTTAGTCTTTGTTTCCATTCTTTAGAGTTATTTTGAGCATTGCACTCTCCATGAGTTCAGCTGGTTTTCTGTTCCGTTAATGTCTACGACATCCATCTGTCATAAATGGTATCATACGTCAATTGTATATTTTACAGTGACATGGTGTACTTATATAAGTATTCCTTTATACCCCAAACTTTTCAGCTGATCATTACGGGTTGCTCTAAGTCGTTTACATATTTCTTGAACTTGATTATTTGACCTGAATCGATGTATTCGACCACTTGTATGAGTCCCCCTTAATTTTATGGGCTTTGGGAACACGTTATAGTTGAACATTCAACTTTTTTTCTCTTATCTTTTATCCAACATTTTATGCTGAGGACAGGTATAGTAAAGACTATCAAACGTACGGGGGTGTTTAGTATATATAAAAATACCATAAAGTCCACTCACTCGCGCAGGCGCATGCACACACACATACACACACACACACACACACGCACGCACGCACGCACGCACGCACGTATATATATATATATATATATATATATATATATATATATATATATATATATATATATATATATATATATATGTTTGCCTCTGAGTCTATGTATGGGTTTCTGTGAACAGATATGCGTGTGTACACACACACACACACACACACACACATATATATATAGTTCTGTTTGTTGTTTTATTCTAATGGAGGCAACAACAGTTACTATTCTATTTACGAATATAGATATGTATGATGTAATTATACATATTTGCCTATTGTTAAAGTCACTCAGCTAACACACCCACGAGGATAAATGTATGTGCATATACGTAAGTGCATGTGTGTGTGTGTGTGTGTGTGCGTGTGTGTGTTGCCATGAATATTTTTTTCCTTTCGAATATTTGCATTAATTTATGCCTGACTTCAAAAAACGTTAATTTCTTTAAAAAAGACAAAAACAACAACACACATTCAAAAACCTTCTCTATGAATCAAATCCGCTGAATATAAGATTAAACAATGCGAATATTGGAAGTTAAAGATAGAAATAAAATGACTGCCGAACATTAATACAATGGAACCTCTGGTTGTATATCAATTATGAAGGAAACGTTGGATAAACAATACTATTAATGGCGCTAGTTGCATTACACGATTTGCAAGTCTGTTTGAGAAATTAATGCGATCTCTTCATTGTTCACTCACTAGTGGAAATCATAATGCCCGTAATGGAAGTGACAATGGATTTCAGAAATCCATTTAAATGAACGTGAAACAAAAAGAGTGACACGAGCGGAAATAAGCAAACGTAATAATTACCTGAAGCTCCATTTATCCCCTTTTTTCATAGTTAACGATTACTTTGATTGCATACATCTTAATTAACCATTTTCTTTAAAGTATACCATTGAAAACCCAATACATTTACGAATAAATCATCGTGTTGACGAGAGAATAATGAAAGTAATATTTTATTCCGATTGAGAACAGAAATATCCGTTTGCAGCCATTTAAAATGTGTAGCACGAATTACTTAATTGAAATCATTTGGCTCTGTCTTGAAAGCTATAATAAATAAGTTCATTGTTGCCGATTGACAATCTGATGACCTATTTGTCATTTGAATTGTCTCTTTGAACAAACAGTTATTCTTCTCATTTCAACAATAATCCTGCAATGGTGTCATTTTGTTTTCCACAAGAGCATGAATATGACGCTGCTATCTCCTTTATTGGAAGTACACACACACACACACACACATGCACACATCCATGTATGCACAAACAAAGGCACATATGTATGTGAACACATGCACACGTTTTAAAGATTTCAGTAAGCACTTATGTTCGTTGGCACCGTTATTACTTAGTTGCTATACGAGCAGCTTCAGACCGTCTAAATAAAGAGACAGCGTTGATCAGGGATCGAATTGGCACCCATTAAAAGCTTTTACACTGCTTTGCTCTTACCAACTGAGCTAACGACATTCGGGCATGGTAACAATCCGAGGTTTGGATGCGCATACACCCACTCATGTATATGATGGACGAGAAGAGATTTTCAGTTTCTCTATTCGTAATAGACAATAGGAATACATATATCTCCTAAACAACATTCGAGGCAATATATTCTTCCACTGAAACGGTATCAGTGATTTTCTCTTTTTTGGGAGTCATTATAGATGTATGTATTTTTTATGGATATTAACTTGCATATATAGTTAAAATATAAGTTCTCTCCTTTTTTAAAGACAAAATACCGAGATTTGAATTGCCTACAGTCGCTTGCAATTGGCATCATCTCGCTGGCAAATCATTAGAACCCATTACTCGGACCGAGTTGATCCTATTTTGCACAGATCATGAGATATCAATGTACCCCACCATGGGCTGCATTTGGTCAGTGTTCTGGGGTCGTTCCACCTTCCCTTGACAAGTGGGGGTCCCGATCCGTTTCCATCAACAGTTCATCTCGGGCCAGCTTCTCTTCCCTTGGTCTTTTGCTGTCTATTTACCGGCTTCATTAGCAAGGCTTGTTTGGGGGAACTATAAGATATACCCCAACTAGCGGAGGCACAGACTGAAAATGAAGGCTGATACAGAATGCCGTAGTGATCTTTGACTGACCTTTTCATTTGACATATTATCCTTTCATTCGATCCCCAGGATTTTACATGGGTTTCCAGTGTCAAAGGCGTTCCATTTCCTCTCCTGGGTGGTCTTGAGTAGTTATATTATAAAAAACAAAAACACAACAAAACAAAAAAAAAACTTCGTCGGTCTCACTTTCAGAGTGAGCTTGAGGAAACAAGGTAATTTCTTTCCACATAGTCTACACACATTATTCGTGTTCATTCCTCAAATGGATCAATGCTTCGAATAAAAGATATGTACATTACATTTCACTTGTGTTTTGCCTTAGACCAGGATATTCACTGTAATTTTCATGTAATTCATATGAAATATTGAATGTAGTACATCCAGTGAAATCCATTAATGATGGTATCGAGTTATTTGGTTTCACCTGAAGCATCGTGGATATCATATCGAGAAGGAGCTTCAGAAACAAGATGATCTTTTTTGACACAAGTTAGATGTATAATCCAAGCCAAAAAGGCTCAAAGGGATCAGTGTTTCGAATGAAGGATATTTACATCATGACATCGACGCGTATTACATCAATACTGTTCTATAGTCAAGACTCAAACATTGAAAATGATTTCATTGTTATCCGTACGTGATTTTTAATGTAATAACTCTCATAAAGTTATTCAATAACGAAATGCATCTGATTTTTGTCAGGCTTGCTGCTATTTAATCTGGGCACTGGTAGACGAATCCTTATTCCCATCGCTCGGGAATGCTTTTTGGGGCTGCTGTAGATGATGAAAGATGACATTGCCATTAAATTAGGCTTTAACAATATCGTGATGATTATATAAAACATATCTTAGTACTTGTGGCGTAGTTGTTAGAGTGACAAAGATAAGATGTAGAAATAACACGAATTGAATATGCCGGTTCGGTTATCAATCAAACATTTTTGATATCATTTATTTTCCCCATAAATTTCAATTCATTTAAAAAAACTGACACTGTGTTAAGAATAAATAAATTTCACCTTACTCCCAAAAGTCCATCCCACGATACTTTTTGTTTTTTACGAACAAAGTGGATAGAGAAAACAATAGAGCAAGTGTTTGCTTAGCATCACAGGAAGATCACAAGAAATCATAGTATATAAGGAAAAAAACGAGGATCCGGGACATAGACTCTATTAAAAAACTTGATGGGCTGGTCATGTTGCAAGAATTGCCGACAACTGATGGGCATCACTACTCACAATATGAATCCAAAGAGATTGCATGCAAAACCGAGGTCGACAGAATACAAGATGGAGAGATTAAAAAGGCAAATTTAGAAAATGCTATCTCTGCGACGCCAATGATAGAGAAATACGGCTGATCCTTGGGAAAGTTTATGTCCAACGACAGACGATAAAAGACTGATGATGATGACGACGATGATAATGCAACCTGTTTCCCTTAGTCCTGAATCCCCATCTCCAGAAACTACAACTACCCTATCCCTCGATGATTCAGCCTAGAATGATGTTATAAACATTCCAGGGATATGTAAACGCCTACGTTTTTGTTCATATCACTCAAATAATTGTCTTCTCATTTTACGCAGTTTGACTTACTAAAGGCCTTCGTAAAGACAGACTACTTTCGGATAACGAGGGAATCAAAGATACAGTAGTTATGTCGGTCTTCAGAAAAGATCAGTATATGGACGACATATATTTATATTTGATCATAGTCTCGTACATAAGTACTTACGTACATTCAGATATGTGCAGCGAAAGAAACAAATCTAAAGAATCCAGAGACTAAAAGCAAAGTATAGAATGAAGACATATATCTTTGGTATGTTGCAACCGCTTATTTAGACAACCAGCTTAAATAATGTCCACAGAGCTGGAATAAAGTTACACGGAACCAATGCCTGGCAGCTGAACTCTTGTGTCTCCAGCTGCAAGACACACAAAGAGGTAAAACCATCGACGTGAACCAATATCGATAGTGACATTACATTCCCGTGACACTGCAGATGCTACGGCAGAAAGTCCGTCCTCATCACTGCAGCCACAAGCGACGGCTGCGTTTGTAGTCCAACTTTGAGAACTGTATAAGTCGCCATGTCAATTGGACCTGAAAGAAGGGGCATACATGAATGTTGTATACGCGACACAGATCTGTCTATGATGCTAGGAGTGGTTATTTTGATTATGTTACTACAGCAGTAGTGATAGTAGTCGTATTAATAAGATCAGAGAGATTTAACAAGAAACATAAGACAATACAATTATCAGAATAATCTAACTCGGTAAGTGGGTTAACGTTTGTTGAAGAGTAGGCGTTGTAGCATTGGTTACATATATGGCAGAAATACCGAACGGTGACTGTATCTTTAAAGTGAATGTAGGAAAATGATTTGGCGGGATAATCAAGGGATGACAAAAAAAAAAAAATTATACACTTTCTTGATTAAGAAGAAAGAGTAATAGTGTCATTGCTTCAAACGGTCATAACTTTTGCTGAGAGTGGTAGACAGTCAAGAGAAAAAAAATGCGACATCAGAACAGCAGCTAAATAAATCGAGAAAGAACAAATGATTAGGATCATAAGAATAAAGACAGAATACATGAAAAGAAGACAGAATAGAAAGAGGAAGGAGATTAACAGAATAAAAGCGTAAGATGAAACAAAGGAAGGCGGAAAGAATGTATAGAAAGATGTCTGAGAATATGAACAGGCTGTAACAAAGAAGGTAATAAAAAAGGATTTACGTAGGGACTAAAATGCAAAGCCTATTTTTAGAGAATTGATATTTGGAAAACGAAGAGACAAATGGAAGACAGCAACACACGAACACTTGTTAGAGAATAGAGGATAAAACCAACTGGAAATGAGAACGGCAGGGACTGAGGGAGAACGATAAAGGAATAACAATACAATACAAATGAAATAAAGCTTTCAAAAATTATTTCGAAAAAACCTAATGGCAATGACACACACAGAAACGCATATACACACATGCACACGCATACATACACATACAAACACATAAAGAACATAGAATGAATATCTGAGGAAATACATAGAATGACAATAAATGAAGGGAAAGGTGAATGGTAAAGGAATTGACAGAAAAGCATTTTCAAAAATACATTATTTGCAATAAGAAATAAACACACACGCGCGCACACGTACATATAAAAAACTAATGGGTAAATCTGCCAGGAAACAGGAAAATAATTGGAGAAAAAATTTGGAATCACACAGAAAAACCAGAAATAGACAAATATTAACAACATTCGATCAAGGCACGTTCGTTTGTCATCGTACGAGCAAAATAACGTAGAACACATTGACATGTTCCACAAATACGTCGTCTTCTCTTCTTTCAATTAAAAAAAAAAAAAGATTTAAGTTAACAAAACCATTCGGATTGTTTATCGAAGGCTGGAGCCCTGAAATTACTTCCGGAGAATTAATGTTCTTCAATGTTCACATGAGCAGGGAGAAGACACAGGGTCGTCGGCTGGGAAACTGGTGTTTTTGCGATATTTGCACGACCCTACAAGTTGAAGATAACGTGTATCACATCAGTTTTATGTGTTTGCATCTAGTTCTGTATGACTTTGAATGTACAGGCGTTTGCCTTAAAGTCTCTTTGTTTATGTTCGGGTGGATGGATGAGGCATTGATTGAACTATCGTTTTGCATTGTATTGCGGGGAGGTTTATAAACGGCTAAAACTGTCAAAGACTATAGATATTGACATTCAAAATATAAGATCATATATATATATATATATATATATATATATATATATATATATATATATATATATATATATATACGCATATATATGTGTTTGTGTGTGAGTTTGTGTGTGTGTGTATTGGAATATGCTGAACATTATGTAAATGCTTTTTTAAGTCTGAATTATCTATCCATCTAGTGGGGCAATATATCTGTACTATACGTGTGTGTGTGTGTGCGTATATAATTTCAATGAACTTTCGTATATATATATGTGCACATGTTTGTGCTTTTATGAAGCACACATTCTGATGAATAAATGCATACTCACGTGTACAATTATGCATGCACACACGCACACACACACACACATCTTGCAACATTAATAATCGATTGTTCATACAAACCAAAAAGCCATCCCAATCAGGATTTATTATTCAAAAGTATGACCGTCTACGGGTTACAAATTGAGGCACAACTTAAATTTGGTGATATGCAAATATATATGGGACCACGGTTACCCAAAGTTCGTGCCAAACGGTACCGACCATAAATATTGTCACAAATATTATTTGCATCCATCTTCCAATTTCAGCTTCCCGCTGTCCCAAAACACCGAAGCCTCGTTTCGCCCACATCACCCTGATTTGACTTCTCTCGTAGCAGAATCCAATATAAGAAAGATAACGGAAAACAAGCCACAATTCCAAGATTTATACATTTGTTCTTTGGCGAAAGGCCAGCTTTTTCCTCTTCCAAGTCCGCTACCACAAGGCATTACCACTTCTAAGACAGTGGTTTTTTCTTCCTGCAATAATATTATAGATATGAATGTTTTCAACGGATTTCCTTACATCTGTGTATTTGTTTGAAGAGATTGTGGAGAGGCCAATCGAAGAACTAATTAGCTTTTCCCAGCTTTCGGTAGTAATTCATTTTTGTAGTCTTTGTTTTATTCCTTTCATGTTTTTTTTCTCCTTTTTGCTAACAGCATTCCCAACTTTCTTTTCCGCTGAGGATATGTTCCAAGACCGCTACCAGATGTCAGAATGTGGCCAGTACCGAACTTGATCGATTTCGCAATTTCATCAAGGGCTAAACGATGAGCTATGATAAAACACAAGACTCAGTTCTTGCCTTATGACATTGAGGAGAGGGTGGTCTCATTCTGTTGGGTACTACATTGCCGAGCACAAGGTATCAGTGAACGTGCATTAATTCCTTTGGAAAGCAATGGATCCAAATCTGTTTGCTTTGAGCCATCACCAGATATTATGAGAGAATATGCTTCACGTAGTTAAAGATTGTGATTGAGAACCAAAGCAGGCGACTCTTCCACGACAAACCTCCACTCCTAGCAGTTTTAAGAACTAGAACAAGAATTTTTTCTTAATTTTTTAACTAAAAAAATTCTCATTCCCTCACTTTTGAGCTAAGTTTGCATAATAACCTGCCATACGTTTTTGCGTAGAATATTTCTAGAAAATATTACATACATTACCAGTATTTTGAAGACCTTCCCATTAGATAATTTGAATATGAAGCAGGGGTGCTGGTGAATTTTCATAAATATTTTTCGCACCAAGCATGACTTAAAATAAAGTTGTAGCCGAGAGAATTATGACAAATGGTGGGCCAAATCCATGCAGTTCATTAGGGTTGGCGTTGTATTTAACCATAAAAAGGGAAAAGTAGGCGTAGAAAAAAGGTGGTGTATACCAATGTATTCAGTGTATTTGCACGCATATTATACGCTCATTTGAATTATCTAAGAAATAACTATTTGAATATCAAACTACGTCGGAGGCACTGGTATTACTCCAAAGGAGCTGTTCATTGATGCCAAATATGGATAGCAGTGAGATATTGTTGGTGAGACGCAGTGAGCAGTGTACCAATCGATAACCATTGTAATCCACGCGTTTTATATTCCTGCTCACACAATATTTAGCCTTCCATATAATCTATTTGACTATTGTTTTCTTGTCTTTTATTGCCATTTGACTTTGTTTATCTTTCCATTTAATCATCTGTCCTTACCTTTTTTTCAGCATTTTGGCCCCAAGGTGAGATTTTGTAGAATGATATCACGGGCACATTGCAATGTCTTTAGAATGCGCTCTTTATGGGGATTTTTACGTTTTTCTCCCCATCATTCATTCGATGCTTTTCTTTTAAAATCTGAAACATAGTATTTTTTTTCATGCTCAATGTAATCACAAACTTAGATTTGAATTCACTGGGATTAACCCAATTCACAATCTGAGAAAATTGAGTCACGTTTATTTATATTCAATGTTTGATTGAATGAAGATCTGAAAAAAAAATAGCTAAATTGACCACCCGAAGATTATGCATGGTCAGTTTTCCGTTTAGATTTTAGACCATTTACGGTTTTTAGAATATTATCACCTTTCACATGTTTACAGTAGTTTCTAATTTATCTCAATGAAACATAGACGACTTTATCTCACGTTCAAGTTTCTATATTCACTTTTCACTGTGCATTAACTATTGGTCAGAATTCGTTCAATCTCACTGTTTTGATTATATGACCCAAATATAAATATTACTTCCAGATTTTCTACTGCAGTAATCAATATACAATACATTTTGTCAAGATAATCAAAACTTGACTCTGAAATGTGAAATACATTGCTGTATTCAATTTTATGTTTCATACGGTTCTTTACTTTTTTGATAAAAAATGTCTCCATATTTTTTTTTTCTTCTTTCGTCCCATGATGAATTAAAAACTTCAATTAAGTATTTCATTTTACAGAAAATAATCAAACATTCAAATGTTACTGAAGATAAAAGCCTTTCTTGGTAGAAGCTGAAGAGGATAATCGTGACTTTTGCCGGGAGATATCTCCCCGAAAGCATGTATAAATGAATATTAATTGAAACTTAAAGTTTTGGCTTTATGAATCGTTAAATATCAGGATCTAATGAGTTATGTCCTGTATGAAAATTTTCCTTGATATAAAATGAATAGATCAATAGATGCTTATAATGAAACACAATATTTCTCACATGAAGAAATTATTTCCGTTTATTCATTCTTTCAATCCAGGTGATATTAATCATCAGAAATGGATAGATTCATGGACACTTTCTGATACAAATAAAAGAGATGATGATGTGGAATAGGCTGCCCAATAAGTGTAATTTCCTCTGATCAGAGTCAGTTGCTTACTAATTTTAGATACTTGATCGGTGAAAGAAACGATTTCAATTAAAAAATAGGCCAAAGTATGGAGATATCTTTATATGATTTGCTGTTCTATGAAGGATCTAACGTAAGGATAAGACACTTTGGATCATAACCACTAAACAGAAAATTAGTAAGGAAGCGGATAAGAAATTGTTAACTTCATATCTGTGCGGTGGTTGCGATGTATTTAATTTTGTGGACTGAAGTTCCCTTGTATGTAAGATATCCACACAGGAACGTAGCTGAGATTTCATGAATTTCCCATTGCATTTCATGGTTCAAAAGTAATTAGATTAAACAGGTACACATTTCGGAAAAAAATATTCAAGCTGTCCATGTGGAAAGAACTAAGCAATATACACGTATGATAGCTGAGTTTATTTAAATATCAGCGTCCGTTCTCATTAGTGATACCGTTGACTCTTTGATATCATCGCACCCTCAGGGAATGCTGTTATATCGAATACAAATGTAGGAAGGTAGGATGAAAATATAGCGAGCAAACCATGTATATTCTAATTTGTTTGGAGAGTGTATAATCACCAACGGTAGTTTTGCGAGAATATACAAACAAAAGTGCCGTTAAAACACGTGTGTCATTAGAACGAGTTCATGAGTGTTCTGTATCTTGTTCAACCTTCCTTTAGACATAATACTTGAACTGCATAATAAAAAAACAAGTCAGTTAACCGAATTTTTATTAGATGCAAAAAACTGTTTCAGAATCTAAAATTACTTCGCATATTCCATTCCCCTTTGACGCAATGAAAGAAAATTCGATATACAAGCAATGGAAAACGTGCCTCAAGCCTGGCCACAGCCCTGTTTCTATGCGCTGTTTGGCGTCAGATACGTATCATATTGTCAAGGTTTTAACGGAAGTTCAACTAAGATTATGAAAATACAATTTATTTTCTTAGAATTAGATACTTCATCAAACCCAAAGTTTTGTACTAGCGAATGAATGGTGGGTCCGGTATTCATACTTAAATGTTATCTCATGCTTTTAATGCAAAGTAGTACCACATGTTCGAACGATAGAAATATATATATATACATCTTAATATAAAGTCAAAAGTATATACGTATACGTGGTTTTATGAATATTCAGTGAAGTCATACAAAAATCTCGCAGTCATGCACACACACAAACTCACACACACACACATACACTCACACATATATATATATGCGTGTTTATTTAAATATATGCATATATATGGATTGATGAATACAAGATATACTCAATTCATCGATAAATATCAATATGCATGCACATCTTTTAACACACAAACACACATGCACTCACACACACACGCATATATATACATATATACATATATATATATATATATATATATATATATATATATATATATATATATATATATATATGTATATATATATATGCTCATATATTTGTGTTCGTGTGTTCGTGTGTTATGCATGTGTGTGCACGTGTGCTTATATGTACATATAAGTAAAATTTGTACAAAAATCATTAAAAGTCCATTACTTGAAAAGATTGTTGGTATCGGCTGTCCTGGACAATTGCGAATTCTTAATATAATGTCAAGAAACATGTCTTTTGCAGCTGCCCGAACGCAGCGATTACGAAATGGGAATTTTGCGTAAAGATATACAAAAAGTACATTAAAGATCAGCTGAAAGTGGAATTATTTCGTTGCTCTCTTGTATTCAGCTTTAGAATATAGATTTGAATCACAATTTTTCTGAGGTGTTTTTTTTTAAATCTAAGGAAGAATTTAGATTGAATTCGAATACTCAGAGGTTATTATTTATGCATTCATTTTTTGCCTTGATTCCATTAATGTGTGCTTATCAGTTAGACATATTTTCTTACATAAGAGTTTTCCAGATGGTTATCGTACATATATTACTTATATCGATGTTTCGCCAAACATGCATATTCACGTATGATACATGGCAGAATATTTCAAGATACGAACAAACGGACGATCAAACCACACTGAACTCGTGTAAACATCTAAAGTCATAAAATTTCAAACAAGTTGTCCAACACATTCATCCATTAGTCTATATCAACGTATACACAAACATTTGTATCGATCAGTACTGTGTAAAACGTCGCTATTTCTGCGGCATAATTCAACCAACCACTATCAATTTCAGAAGTTGTCAAAAATTCATTAATTTTCTTTATGAATTAATGAATGTATTTTCTGGGTCATTTTGCTCACATATTTAATACAGCGACTATCTTGAACGTGACTGTGTCACCAGCAAACTTTTACAGAAAAAGCCATTTCAAACAAAGTCATATATATATATATATACATATATATATATATATATATATATATATATATATATATATATAT
This sequence comes from Thysanoteuthis rhombus, assembly GCA_963457665.1. Taxonomy (NCBI): domain Eukaryota; kingdom Metazoa; phylum Mollusca; class Cephalopoda; order Oegopsida; family Thysanoteuthidae; genus Thysanoteuthis; species Thysanoteuthis major. Next base: position 64,345,205 of record OY735208.1, read on the forward strand.
ATATATATATATATATATATATATACATATATATATATATATATATATATATATATATATATATATATATGTATATATATAATTGATCAATAGCTGGAATTTCTTTGCATTTTTTAAAATACATTGCACGTTAATTCTAAAGTTAACTTATCAAATCATGTGAGAACCTTTTTAGATTAAAACATCAAAATATTTATGAATATTTCACGAGTAGTTTGATTTGATTTATTCAACTCCATTTTTTCAAAGTTGAATGCATATAACTTGAATCGTTCCCTTTTATCCGTATTAAAATCTTTCTTCAAAGCGAGAGACGTAGACAACAATTCGAGAATATATAATGTTTTCATTCCCTTGATTTGCACAAAGTAGCAGGTGTTGAAACCAGGCGTTGCAAAGACTTGGTGAATACTCATATATACGCGAAAAAAATCTTTAAGCGTCTTCAGCGGGTATACCTTTCACTGCTTTATTTTTTGTGTCGCTATCAATTACTGATTTGTGAGACTTGCTTGCGCCCTCAGTAACAGAATTAAAAAAAAATATTTAACACTCTATTGCAATAGAATTTGTATGCAGCAAGTCTGAACTTTTATACACAGAAGAAAATTTGTTTGGTTTCGCAGTACTTGTTCATTTTTTTTTCAGTGCCTAGGTATTTGGTAACGTGAAAGTGCCATAAATCTCTTGCACCTTTAATTTGATACGCACGTGTTTATTCAATTAGGATATTCTCTCGTGAAAAAGCACGAGAGACTGGAAGTGCTGTTTGATCTCCTTCTACTCGACGATAAACCAGTTGTGCACTCCGACTGAAATACTGAATTATTTCCATTTGAAATAGAATAATCAGTAGTCAAGGCCTCTAACATATATTTGTACTCATTAAACTTTCAAAGAAGCGATACCCGTTGGCCAACACTACTGGTCATGTGACAGTAAGTCACTCCAATATTCAAACACTTGCTTCGATAGTCTAGCTATTTCAAGTAGTTTTATTGGCGACATGGTTTCGATGCCTCATTGGATTTTCTACTCCTCGAGGCTCACCACGTGGCTTTCAACTGCCATTCGCAACCTTTGACGTTTGTCACAACTGTCAACTTGGTATTCCATGGTTTCTCTGGCTCTCTGGCCAAGTCCCATTATTCACCTAGCCGGTCATTTTCTTTCAATTTGACTCTTTGTTCTGCTATCGTGATGTAGGTAAATCACCTTACACATCTTCCCCCTTTTCACAAATACTGTATCAGGACTTCTGGCATGAATACGGTGTTTTGGTCGATTCCGAAAGACAAATTTTAGTGTGTGCAAACACCATTATTCTATATTGAGGAATTGCAATCTTTTGCAAGGCTCATAGTGGCTCTCAGTACCCAACTAGTCCTGCCTATCTTTTGTATCTTGGGATAACTTGCAACATCCATGTATTTAAACGATTGTCTCACCTCTAGCTTTCCATTGTCTGCTTTTTATGTATGCTCCATCTTATGAATGAATCTCTCTCTCTCTGCATATATATATATATATATATATATATATATATATATATATATATATATATATATATATATATATATACATATGTGTATACGATACCAGACGATCTGACAATATTCTGACTTGTTCATGTTACAATTCAATTAAAACAATGGCACTTAATTATGTGTACTTCCTTTATTGCTCTCTTGATTAAACTCTTGATCAATTTCAATATTACGAACCACAAGTTCAAATAAATTAGTTTCTTTCAAATTGGCAATATATCTTTCAGTGTGATAGAAGCACGAAAGTGTGAAAATGTCCAAAAATAACACGAGATTAGGAAAATTGAAATTCTTTATCTCTCAAACTTCAATCTAATAATTATTGATTAGAAATGATCAGCGTTAATTTTATTAGCATTTTCATTTTCGCCCTTATCTAAAAGAACGAGTGGTTCCAGTTGACGAAGTTTTTTTTTTGTTTTTGTATTTCTGATAGCATTCAAAGACGCTGAACTAATGAAAAGTCAGGATTAGAAATACAATAGCGATTTAAAATATGAATCAACTAGCCAGAGATCTTCCTTGAGTATCGTTTTTAGAATCTTCCACTTGTAATTGAGGTCTTATCTCCATTATTCAACATGAATAATTTGTCATAATCCATTCCCTGTTTGCTACGCGGGTCAAAATTCCTGCAAAACACTGCTAACCTGTACTTTTATAGGAACACGTCCATTATATTTACATGTATACATATAGGTATTGACATAGATGGATAGATATACGTATGTCCTGAACCGATTCTGATACAATTAAAGGATGCAGTTAGAAGTTTCGATAGATAAATTACAGGTTTTGATAATCACAATTATCTGTGTAAATTAGTAGGACTACGATTTAGCTAAATACATTTGATGAATACACTCACCAATTCCAAGATATACAATTATCAATTTCGATAGTTACATCTATCAAATTTAATAATTATAACCATTGAATCATATCAATACAGTAAACTCTGTCATGTAGCTCTTGTATCGCTTTTTCTTTTTTTTTTTTTTGTTATTTTCAGCCTTCATTTCAAACATGTCGTTTTTTAGTGTTTCCAAATTCATGATTTTAAGAGTAATAAGTTATTTCAACATTTTCTTCACTGTTTTCAATTATGTTGGATAAATAAACCCCTGTTCACTTATACATTTTAATGTGTAAAATGGCTGAACAGCCTTGCTTAGTATGAATAATAGTTAACAAAAAAAATAGTTCCGTTGTCCAAATAAGTCTTGTAATATTAAGTCAGGCATAATCTAAGGATAAAACTCACTGGTATTGAACATAACCAGGATAGAACTCACTACATGGTAATTTTCTACAAGACAAACTAGTTAAGAATGTTAATGTGGATAAGGACGATACACTACCATGAATCTAATCTTGAAATACTTGTTAGGATTCAAATAACGCAAGTCGGTGTGCTGAACTCTCTGCAGCAACTGGTATAAAGATAAAAAGTTACTAACTCAATAAACGAATGAAAAGTCCTGTGTCATTTAATTAGTAAGCAAAGACTGAGAAAGTAGACACGTATGTTGGCAGAAGACTAAGTACGGAGTGAAAAGAGAAAATCTGTTAGAAAGAAAACTGAAAAAGAAAAAAGAATGAAACATTTCTACGTAGCGTGTTCAGATATAAATAATTCTAAGAAAGCAACTGGAAAGAAGATCTAATTTATAAGCGCAAGTACTGTCACGTGACAGTTATAGAAAATGGCTGTTTTTATTTTTTCGTTTATTTTTACTGAGCAAATAACTTAATTTTCGTTCCTTTCATTGCCATCACGTTCTTTTTTCTTTTTTTCTTTTTTTTTTTTCTGAAAACTTCTTTTCTATTACTCGTAGTTTTATATTACTAGTTCGTTTTACAGTCTTTTTATACGAACATTATGGACGTATTCACTCACGGAAGAAAGAAACTGCTTTCTATGAGGACGATATATTTCTTCAATCTTTTTACAAACCATCTTCAAAGGTCTATAACAAATATGAACATTTTCCAATAAACGTTCAACTCCAGCTTCGTTCATTCTGAAAACCAGATGTACAAACATAAACAAACACGCGACATTATCACTCTGCTTATACAAGCTTACATATAGATAGATACAGGTAAAGTGTTCAATAATGGTTTTGCATCGAGTATTACCATGTATGTTTAGGACTGTGGTATAGAGATGAGGATATTTATTCTCAATCAACATTTATCCACATCAACTACCAGAGACTTGGGGCGAGAACAATTGAATGAATTATATTAATAACACTTTTAATGATAAACTGGAAATTGAATACTTCTGGGGTGTGCAATCCATTGAGAAACAGTTCAAAATATTTTCATTGTCGGGAAACTCATTGAAATGCAATAAGTGTATTCTGAATCTATTGCACAATAGACTTTCCATTCGTAGAAGAATCAATTGCTTAATATTGTGTTTAGTCTCGGCTTTGTTGGCAAACGGTTTACATTCATTATTTGTCAATAGAAAATAAGTTTTCAATGCTTCTATAGATATAACAGACCGACTGTAATTTTTATGAAAGTCGATAAAAGCAACGTATATATCTGTTCAGTGATTTGAGAGAGTACTAACGAAATACATTATCGTATCTTACAAAGAAATCGATCATGAAGATCTCGAAAGAAAAGTCTGTACGTCCGATTTAAAAACAACAGATATCTCCCCAGTTAGATTCCAGATTATTCAAAATTAGATATCTTATCTCAAAATGGAAACGAAGTTTCCACTGTAATTATCAGATACTTTATCTATTATGTCTGTGTTTAATTATCACTTAAAAAATAGATTTAGATCGTACACCAAAGGTTCTATCGGCTATCATTTAGGAGATCCTATTCACAAATGATTGAAGATATTTCTTGATGTTTAATTAATTTTGGATCGTGTATTTTTGTCGATGTAGTTTTTTAACCAAAAGAGCTACACTGACAAAATTCAGTAAACGATATCATGGCTCGTTGGTACATTATCTTCTAAGATGGATATAGTTCCCTAGGGGAAGTATTTCATATAAACGCAAACGTACATCGCAGTTACCACAGAAGAGAGACTTCTTTTGGATGGGTTTAATACCTTAGTTAAGATTATTATAATATAATTTAGACATTCTGAAAGGAGCGTACCAACCCACATCTATAGTGGGGATACTTGGGACAACCTGAATCGGAATGTTAGTTTTCTTACTAATATGCACTGGTGGGATGAATACATAGTTATAATTGAGAAATTTGAAATTTTCGACATCACAGAAGTAATGATAATTCAAGTGAAAATAAAGATTTTAGTAATATAATGTTGCAATGGAATCATAAATTTTATGAGTGTTTTTGTTTTGTTTTGTTTTGTTTCTTGCCCCTTTCCCCTTATCTTCCTCTCTGAATACTTTTTGATTTTTTTAACCTTTGTTAATTTGCAGGTTTTTTACCCCGTCTCAATTGCACACAAAAACAATGTACCCGATTGCCCACTCACAATATACCAATCAATACAAATCAGATATTTTACATTCTGATCCTTGGAAATCTTCTGACAGAAAATGCTTGAAATGTAGCATATATGCTTCTTATTGCCACTGGTCATCAACAATAGTCTATTGCATGAACGACCGCGATTCGCCGAATTATAAAAGTTACTAAGTTATTATAACTTTTTTTCTTTGTAAAACCTTCCGTGCTTATAAAACCTATGACTC
>OY735208.1:64355458-64362958 GCA_963457665.1 Thysanoteuthis rhombus
GCTGAATGATCAAAAATTGTATTACACTATACTGAAACTTTTATCCAAAAGTATTTCCTGTCAAGATAGTTAGTATATCACTTGGCCTAGACAACATAGAAATAGGATACAGAATTGAATAATTCTACCTACAATCCTACCTCCCATTTTCTTTATCATTTTGTTTTGTTCCACGTTGTCTCGTCATAATTATATATTATCAGGGTAATGAGAAGATGATTCAAATAAGAGCTCCATTATATATATATATATATATGTATATATATATATATATATATATATATATATATATATATATATATATATATATATATATATATATATATATATATATTGTATTTTCTTGCCTCCGTGCACGACATGAATTAACACAACGTCAGGTTTAGTATGGATGCACTCCCGTGTAATTGTAGGTTTGTCAAGAAATTGTCTAGTATTTTCGGCACATATATTTGCAACACTAAAATATACAATCTGTGCAACTTTGTGCTTATGCTATTCATGACGCTTCTTTCTATCTCCATATCCATCAAATGCTCATTGCTTCAAGCAAATCTCTTTGCCTCCACAATTTTAAACAGGATTTTTAAGTTAATGCTCTTTTTGGGGAATTAGCCGAACGAGTTGATACCAAAAAGAAAAAAACAAACAAACACCTATTTGACAAGAGCTGGTAAAATCTTCCAGTTATCAGAGACAAAGGAGGAATGATGACGTTGGGAAGGAGAGGAAAAAAACATGTCTCTCAATTGCTGACCCGATTCATGTCTTTTACATGTTTTACACTCTGATATTACATCCAGTCACACTTTGCATCCAGAACCAAAATACATCCCCCCACTGACATGACTACGACTTTGCTTTTTGTGGGTTTTGCTACCCACTATCAACAGTAGAAATAAACAATTCCCAAATTTTACATAAGGATTGACCGAACATGCAGGCAAATCAAATTTGTTTAAATAAGCCATAAAGTGCTTTATTCAAGTAAAAATGTGCATCGAATGTGAAGGTTTCAAAGATCTACGGTTAGAAAGAATCGATTATCCTTGACATAATTGTTATTACAGCGTGTTGTTGTAAACATTCTTTTTCATTTTTAGTTGACGTTATTAATTTTGCATTGTCCCTATTTATGAATTAAACTACTTGTATAAATACCGATATATATATATATATATATATATATATATATATATATATATATATATATAGATAGATAGATAGATTGATAGATAGATTGATAGATAGATAGATAGATAGATAGATATAGATATATAAATAAATACCTGAATTATTTTCAAGATTTTTTTTCTTTTGTTTCTTAGCTAAGTTCTCAAAATCTTACGACAGTTTAAACATATGCCAAAATCTCGGTATTACAGAACCATATATATATATATATATATATATATATATATATATATATATATATATATATATATATATATATATATATGTATTACAGAACCGTATATATATATATATATATATATATATATATATATATATATATATATATATATATATATATATATATATATATATATATATATATATATATACATATATATATATATATATATATATATATATATATATATATATATATATATATGGTTCTGTAATACCCGAGATTTTGGCATATGTTTAAACTGTCGAAAGATTTTGAGAACTTAGCTAAGAAACAAAAGAAAAAAAAATCTTGAAAATAATTCAGGTATTTATTTTCAACCAAGAAATGTTGGAGTGGTGGAAACAGCGAGACTATCACTGAAATGTATGTTTAATGATTAAAAGTGGCAAAGTTGAAGACAAAGTAGTTCTCTACACAATGTCGATGATTAGAATTCAAATGAAAGAGAAAACTGATTAGGGAGACAGCAGAATATCTGTTTGAAACTTTGATTTGTTGCAGGAAAGAATAACTAAGGCAAACAAAGGAAGGGAAATAAACAAAAGTATAAAATTATTTGTGAATTCGAAATGGATAGAAGAAGAAAAAATTTGTTGAGAGAAGAGAAAAATAGCAATTATATGTCCAGAAGTCTCGAAGTTTGTTCCAGGTGAACAAATGCTTACTGTTTTTGTATTTATCTTTATTACGTGGAGCATTATGAATCATTTTCAGTTTTTCTTTTTAAACTTTCCACCTTCATTTCCATTTTATTGATATTTTTTTCTTGCACCGTGTCTTGTTCAAGTCATGCTGACCTGATAAATAAAGTAGGCAGGCCTGAACGGAGCTTCCCCTTGTCACGGGGTATGGGTTTGTATCCGACTAAAAGCTCATTCTTTATGATTGATCAACGCAATTAACTCACTATCGGAGGGTAATCGGCCTGAATAAAGACTTACAATAGTAAGCATCTGATAATGTTTGGATGTGAAAACGTAGTTATAGATAAATAAAGAATAATATTGAATTAAAACTTAGTCTGGAGTCGTAATTAAAAAGAACGTCTGCATAGATATAAAATAATGTTAGCGTTTTCTTAAGTCACCACTATACTTAATGGGGAGTTTCATCATGAAAACAATAGCATTGATTATAAAAGTCCAAACAGTTCAGCAAATAACCTACCAAGTTTATCACAGATATTTGTAAGGCCAGTATTATAAAACTTCTAGATAAATGCCACTGAGCTGCTGTTTGTGGGATGGGAAAGCTCCTACCCCAGGATTGGAAAAAACGAGGCTTTGTTCCATGCATAAAAAAGCCTCTGGACATATAATTCGATAAGCAACATACTTACTGCTCATAAGGTCAACATTCGAATAAAGAGAGAGATTAGAATAATATCAGGATGATGCGCAAACAATCGCTAGCAAAAAAATATTAAATCATGGCTCAACTTAACAATATGTTCATGCGCATGCGTACTCAAAAAAATCCACAAAACCAAACAAGAAAAAGCGTCTAGTATAACAAATAATAAAGAAGCGAATCTGTCTTGTTGAATAAGAGAAAACAAAACTTGGTGATTTCTTTTTATCCTTCAAACATTTCTTTTATTTCGTTTCGTATATAATCTTTTACTTCATTTCATTATATTCGTAAACCGCCTTTTTTATATAATGGGGTGTCTTTGAAAATGTTTACTTTATTGGAATTTTTACTTGTCTATTTATTTTAGGTTGTTCTCGTTTGGTTATTAGTTACCTTGTTCGTTTCGTGAATAGAGTCTTCCTTTTTTATTATTCTCTTTTGAGACGCTTTTCTCCAGTCTCGGTATTATCTTGTGCTCGACTTTTTATGTCGAACACAAAAGCTGAAGGCGCTCAGAACACTGACGGATTTTTTTTTTCTTACTTGCTTCCAATTTGCCTTCCCTCTCAGTTTTCTTGCTGCCGTTTTATTCTTTCTTCAACTTGTTTATGACGTTATTTCTTTCCGTACATCACTTTCTGACTGATTCTTTCTTTCTTTATCATTCTAGTTTTGTTATTATTTTTCTACCTGAGAGTTTGTCATTGTTGCTATTATTGTTTTTCTTCTTGAATTACTTGATTTTTTTCATTATTTCTGTACAATCTATTAGACTTTAAGTGCAATTTCTTTACCAAATTCCCATGATAAGTTGATGCTCTTCCTGTCTTCTCGTGATGTTTCATTCCTTATTTCTACTTTATTCCAGTTTCCTTTTACAAGCACTTGTCCTCATTTCTCAAACCAACTTTCATCCCCCCCCTCTCTCTCTCTCTCTCTCTCTCGTTTGATTTTCATTTTGTTTTGAGATTTCTGTGAAATCTTTTTCCCTTCTGAGATTTCTCCTTTCATACTTACTGGAAGCTGTCAACAACAGTTTCTAAATTTTCCAAGTTGGTCTAGCTGGATATGTATGTATGAAATACACATACATGCTGAACCAAAGAAGCTAGAAGACTGACAAAAAAATTACTCCTTATCATGTTTCGAAAAAAAAAAAAAAAAGACCAAAAAACAAACTGGAAATACATTTTACAGAGTCAAGTGGGGTTGGGTGGGATCATTTGATCCTTCAATTGGTGTCCTATTCTTCAAAGGAAACTTTTCGGTGATTGACACCGACTTTCCTTATTTTCTTAATGATTAGTTCACACTCAGCACGCTGTCAAAAGATGTTGGATGACTAGCGGTTTCTATTGATTGACTAACAAGACCGATCTCCATTATTTATTTCTCTCCATCTTTTTTCTGTTCTTTCTCCTTCCCACATTCTTTATCGTGAAAATCATTGCATTTTTATCCCCTCCTCACCCAAATAATGTAATGAGCATATTCTGCCGTTATAATTAATTGCTCGAGCCGGATGAAAATGTGTTGAATATTCACAGATATTTGTCCAAAACAGAACGCGTATAAGTAAATAAATATATATGAAAATAAGTAAATTGATATAGCCTACACTTATAAACCGATTCTGTTTAATCCATTTTGCTGGAATTAAATTGCAACGGTTTCAGTAGTTTTTGGTTGAATTATATCGTTTCAACGATCTTTAAAAGCTATTAATGACGCAAACACTCGTTTTTTTGGTCTTCAACGTATAATTTTTTGGTGTCGGGAGAATTACCAGTCGGTCAAATGATACACGTAATTTAGCTGGTGGACATCTGTACAGTCGTGGGGAATCTTAATGGAATAACTGAATTACCTATTTGTAAAGACGTCTGGCTTAGACTTGATTACAACCGCAATCGTTCCATAGATAAAAGAAGACGATCGCCTGGTATTTCATCTTAGCCAAGTCACACGCACTCACATACATACGAGGAGAATGAGAGGTGGACGGGAGGGAGTATAAAAACTATAAAGACACAGAGACAACGATAAAGAGTAAGAGCGAGGGAGAAAGAGAAAGGAAAATTAGAGAGGGAGAATTGGAAAAAAAGTAAAGAAAGAAACAGGGGGAGAAACAAAAAGAGAGAAAAGCAGAGACTACAACATTCACGTCTTCTTCCATTTGTCATGTCTTTCTTTAAGGACTATTGATTTGGCGGTATGGAGTGTTGCCATATTTGCGCACTTCGCGCAATGTCTAGCGTAGTTTTTTGTTTTTGTTTTTGTTCAGCCTTTCTGAAGAGCACTAAATTAGCGCAAGCGTGCGTAAAAGTTTAGGCAATTTTAGGGGGTATATTTTCGACCATTTAGCATCCTTTTCGTGTTTCTTGTTCGTCTGACAGGCATCATTCGTCTATTTTCTTAAGATCTAGCGCCTTTTAGCGCTTTTGGCAGTCAAACTAGCGCTTTTTTTGTTTGGAGTTGGCAACCCTGGTTTTGTTGTGTTGCAGATGAACCAAACCGACTCTGGGGGCAAAATGAAGCACTGGCTATGATGATACTTTTGCTCTTCTCTTTCCTTTGTTTTGGAAGCTGCAGTCTCCATTGAACAACGGCTTAGTGCTATTGCCAATGCCTCAGTGCCGGGGATTGATGTATTTATTCGACCCCCTCCAATCCACTCTGAACTCATCGACACTTACTTGACAGTTATACTTTGATCTTTATTATTGTCTAGGGATTAGGATGCTACTGAATCATAATGAAGTGTCAGTCGAAGAAATAATGCAATTAACACTAAAAATCATGTAAAAATAGGGCCAGTATCCTGATATACCGTATTTATTTGATTACAATACAATTTCGAATATAATATGACCTCCTACGTTTGAAAAATTGGTAATATATGTATATATATATATATATATATATATATATATATATATATATATATATATATATATATATATATATATATATATATATATATATATACATATATATATATATATATATATATATATATATATATATATATATATATATATATATATATATATATATATATATATATATATACATATATATAAATTGTAGATTGTGGATACGCTACTCAAACTAGCTCATCTTTCTGCCTTCGTTGGGCCTCATCAGGCGCAATGAGGGCAGAAACAAAAGCTAGTTTGTGTAGCCAATCCACAATCTACTATTTATTTCCAGCTCTACTCTAAAACAACTTAACTTCATGATTAAAATATTGTATGTATCGAGCACTCTATGAAATAAATCCATTACATTTCAGGAGTGGCTTTATATTATTGATACATTATTATATTATGTTATACTGCTAGCCTGATTTGTACCACAAATACTGAATATATATATATATATATATATATATATATATATATATATATATATATATATATATATATATATATATATATATATATAATGCTTACGAGAAAATAGAATTCCCCCTGACTTCTAGTGATCCGACTTCATGAAAGAGTCGATAGAAAACTGTTTCCTTATAATTTACTACCTAACTTTTACAAAATGTATTCTAAGGATACTTCAAAGTAGATACACAGTTTAGACGAAAACCAACTACGCCAATAAGCAAGTATCAAAGTAGTATGTAAGAAAAGACACTAGCTACACATTTAACTTTCTAATCGAAAAGGTTCCTTTGGTCAATAAACCACTTTTCTTGGCTTACGTTGACTTTAGAAAAGCATTTGACCACCCAATAAAACTCACGTCGCTCTTCAACTCAATTCGGGAATAAGGTATAGATGTGAATCATATCAAAGTGATTAAGGATAAGGGAATATAATATCACCAGAGCATTTCAGAATGAACTCAGAATGCAATTTCCGTAAAACAGACCAAAAGAAGAATGGAGTCAGCATAGACTGAGTTTTTTTTTAACAATGTATGGTTCTATAATGATAAATCCGATGGGAAAACCTGTAGACCTGAAGATGAACAGAACAAAGACAAAAGTAATGTTCACCGAGCAAGATCTGAAAAAGGCTGTCAAAATTGGTGTTGAAGCCTTGGGATAAGTTTAAGAATACATTTATCGAGGCTAGGTGATAAAGCTAAAGGAAGTCCAATAGAATGAAATAACGAGCATAACGATCAGCTGGAAACCATTTGGGATACTGGAGGCAATTTGCCAATATGCCTAGGACGTAAAGTATATGATAAATGCTATGACGCACGGAAGCTTACAAAACAACTGGAAAACAAACTTTGAACTGAATAGAAGTCAATGGAAAGAGCAATAGGAGGAAGAACCGTAAGTGATAGAAATAAATATCAATATGGACCCGAGAGAATACCACGATAAGGGATATCGTGAAAATGATTGAGAAATAAAAACGTAAATGGAAGGGGCACTCGGTGAAAGAAAAGAACCACGGTTTGGGTAAAAAGCGGATGCCTGCAAGACAGTAAACACAATCAGTAATGAATGTGCACCGATTTGTGCATGGGAAAAAAAGAGAAAAGGCTGAACTTAAATAATTTTCTTCGAATAAATGATCAGTATATATATACATACACCAATATACAGATATGTGTGTATGTTTGTGTGTGTGCAATAATATACACACGTGTGCATATATATATATATATATATATCGATATGCATAATATTTCGAAATTGAGTACATTGATAGATATTTGTAATTTTGTTGTTACTGATCAGTTTCACGTGAACATCGCAA
>OY735208.1:64365458-64410458 GCA_963457665.1 Thysanoteuthis rhombus
ATTCCAACTAAACTCAGTTTCTCTTCAGCAATGAGCAACTAAATCATTAGTATAGATTGGAATGAAGAAAAACCAAGAACCACTGCAACGACAAGAATTGAAATGATGGAAGGAATATTAACTGAAATAGCAGCTAAGTTTAATATCAGTGATTTACAGTACTACGTCAGTTAAAACAAATAAAAATGAAACATGAAAAAACAATAATGAATAATTAATAACAGATGTGGCACCGAAGAGATAAGGGTTGAGAATGGTTCTAATAGTTTCTGTACCTTAGTGGTTTAGAGCGGTTACGCATCGAAGGAGCCATCTTTTGGTATATAGGATCATGAGTGGGATTCCCAACAGGAACTTATTCTTTATTCCGATCTTCGCCGTTAACTTATTTGCTGAAGGGAAAGCGTGCTGAATTTAGCTTCAATGAAAAGCAACAACAATTTACATGAAAGTAAAATGTAGTAGAGAATAATGGTTTACAATACCTCATCTAATAAAACGAATTAAAAAAAATGGAAATGATGAATAAGGTTGAAACAAGCTGTAAGGCACTGGGTTTGAACCCTGGAGATCAGTAAAATGGTGATGAAAGGGGAGCTTTATATTTTCATTCTGAACGATACGACTCTCAAATAGATTACAGGAAAGCAAAGAGAATTTTTTTTTACTCCCAATAGCCATGTCCACGGACAGAAAGAAATGCAAGCGGTCCAACTGGGATTGGCTTGCAATTTTGAAGAAAAATATTCCTGGAGCATTTCACGATTCCCTTCTCCATGGATCGTTCAGGCGCTTTTATTCTGTTCTGATATTTTCAAGTTCATTATATACATGCATATTCAAATACCCATTCCCAAATCATATGTATTTTGGACCAATTACAATTATATTTAGTGAGCAGTTTGAAATTAGGCCTTCATCTGGCTCAGTCTATGACCAGCTCTGCTAGACTCCGACTATGATGTTGCATTTGAACATTCAAGTTATTTTATCTTTGGCGGGTCTAAACGTTAAAGTGTTGGAAGGAGATACACATCCTCATTAGTAATGATTATTTCCAAACATAAGAGACACTAAGAGATGTGGAAACGGTAGGATTGCAAAATAACCTGATGAGCGAAAATAAAAACGGAAATAAAATACACTTCATTGAATCAAGCAATTTTATTGATACCAAGATTCTGTATCTTGCTTTTGGTTTGACAACTTAAGATAAGTATTGTCTATTCACCACATTTCATTTCATCTGTTCTCTCTCTCTCTCTCTCTCTCTCTCCCTCTCTCCCTAATATAGGAATCAGCTACTTTTCAATCCGTAAAACGATACAAAAATCTATCCCTATATCTATGTGTGTGCGTCGCACATATGTGAGAAGACATTTTTATCGCTCATTCTACTTGCCAATCTTTCTTTCCTTCTTTCTGAATTAGTTTCATGTTTTATTTATTCGTCTGTCCGTCTATATGTTGATACATGAACAGATAGATGCATATTTTCGAAGATGAAATAGTATATATATATATATATATATATATATATATATATATATATATATATATGTGTGTATGTATATATGTGTATATATATATATATATATATATATATATATATATATATGTATATATATGTATATATACACACACACACACATATATATATATATATATATATATATATATATATATATATAAAGTTAGTCACTTAGTTCGTTAGTTAAGCAGAGACACGGATGGAGGAAGAGGTGAACAGGTCTGATTAGTCATTCAATAGACATTGTCATGTGTCCAATATTTTTTGGCACCAACCAGTGTCGGAAGTGATATATAAAAAAAAAACTGTTCTCATCTTTTGGTAGCATGTGATAACTAAAAACATGTGAATTTTCAAAGAAAAAAAAGCAATAAACAATTGCAACATAAACTAAGAACTTAATTTTAGATAAACTTTCATTTTAAATTTGAACCTCCAAAGAAAGATCTCTTTAGACGGGGGGGTTAAGAAAGAAAAAATCTTTTTTTTTCTGTACATAATAGAGTAGATGCTGAAATGTTCTGCCATGTAACCAGCCAGCCACCCAACATGCCAGCCAGCCAGACAGACAGACAGACCTGCTTGAAATAGTTGAGAGTTTTTGATTTATTTAAATGTTTTGTCCTTGTGTTAGAACTCTTGAGAATAATTGTATGCACTGAGTATGATACCTTTTGTAGATTATTCCTGTGTGCGTATTTTCAATTTTGGTTTGATACTGAATTTTCACAATGTACAAGTCTCAACACTAACAATCAGTCATTGCATTCAACAGTATATTCCATTATAACTGTATTATACTACATTTGTATGGCTTAAAAAAAACTTAACAGCATAATTTCGAATCTTGTGAATAGTTAACAATAACATTAGTGCCTTTTCAAGACGAGAACTATATTTTTCAGCATTCTTCGATCGGTTAGACTCGCGAATGCATACTAATTGAAGTGAAACCAATGTGTTTCTTAAATTGTTTTAATTTTCAAATATGCATTTTGGATCATATCCACCCCCTTTCCTTTTCTTCGCGCTTTGTCTTGTAACAAAGATTTAAGGATCATTAACATTTTAGTTGCAGTCTTTCATTTATAGTTTGACATTATTTTGATAAATACTGGAAATCAACAGTTCCACGTAATGCTTTTAAATGCAAACTGAAAATGGTCACGCATCTAGCATGTTAGCAGCTGTTTTTCTTGACAATTGTTCGATAGATCAATCCACCGAGAAATATTTAGACGTGAAAATTGAATTGTATAAGGTCACGAATGTTACGTATTGTGTTTGTTTGACTTCAAATCAGAAGGAATCGGTATTAAACGGTGTTCATTCATCGACAAAAGAATCTAAAGATCTTTGAGATCTTTGGAGGCGTGTGTCACAATTGTTTATGGCTCTTTGGAATCGTCTCTTGTCAAAAGTTGCTGAGGACAAATGAAGAAATACATAAATAGCAGATATTTGTATGAAACATAGATATTCAGTTCCATCAAAATGAGTTGCCGGTATCAGAATGAATGTGTATGTTGGATACAAAACCAATTCGATGCAGTATATTTTGAATTGATAGTGAAGAATAAACATGCTGAAATAAAAGAGAAAATAATAATAGAATGTGTATAGAATTAAAAGGACGCTCAATTTCTACTGATGAAACGTTACTGTACTCCACGATGATCCATCATCATCATCATCAGTAGCAGCAGCAGTGGCAGCAGCAGCCTTTAAGCGTCGTCGCTAGACCTAGCCCTTCGCCCGAGATATGCCAGACCCCTTTACACGGGTGTTTTCTGGATTTATCTATCTTGTTACGCCATCTTACTTTCTGCTGGCTTAAGTTTCGCATCTGATCTCTAGAGATCTACCTTATGAGTCCTGATGTCCAGCGCTTGCCTGAGATTCTTGTAAAATGTCCAGCCCATCACCATTTGAGTTTGTTTTTTTAACAGCTTGTATGATATCTCGGACGATTCCTATCTTTTTTTCTGTTATACTGTTCTGCCTCATGATCTCTCCATCTGAGGTTGAGCATGGTTCTCCCATGTGCACTTCGCATTGCTTCTTGATGGGTTCCATGTTCCAGCTCCAAAGTTGACTATCGGTGGGATACATTGGTTATATATACCTTCGTTCAAGGATTCATAGGATTTTCTTTTCATTTAAGATTGAGGTTGCTCTACCGAAAACTTGCCAATCTAGTGTGGCCCTTTGCTTCATCTGTCCTTCTTTTGATGACTGCTAGGCGATTCTTTGTCTTGAGTTAATGGAGTGGTCCTTTTCCTCTCGAGCAGGACATTTGATTTCAGTCATTCTGTCTCTCTCTCCAAAATGTTTGTTGTATATTTCATTTGTTTTTCTGAAGTTCACGTGGAGGCCAACTTCTTAGATTGATTCATTTAGTTCGTTTGCGTATAACAAAAAAACAAACAAAAAAAAAACGCTGATATAGCAGTGAGCAATCTGTTTGTAGACATAATTTTGTCAACTGATTCTACTTTTTTTTCTCATACTTTGCAGATATAACCTGATCACTAATCGTCTCTATATTCGTTCTAAATACCGTTAGTTCTTTATTACGGAAAAATGGGAAAAAATACGTCACTACAAGTCAAGTATAACCTGAGTTATAATCCTGATTATAGTGAACCACGTATAACAGGCTTTCATAAATCCCACTAGAAATAATCAAAAATACTTCTCTAATGCAGATAAATATATCACGATGTAAAAGTTAGGTAGAAAAACATCGCCAATAACAAGACACCTATAACAGCATTGGAAAGGAAATGGTTGTAAAATTCTGGTAAGGAATCTCACAAAATATGCAAAGAACGATTAGTAAAATAAGCGTAAAACAAAATTAACAGAATATTGATTCTCTGTCGAAACTTATTTACCTTGCAAAATTAAAGGACTTTATTCTAAGCTTGCTTTATTACGTCTTATATCCCCTTCTCTTTGTCTATCTGTCCGTCTGTCTCTTTCTCTCTCTCTCTCCCTCTGCCCCCCTCTCTCTCTAAGGAAGTCGCGACATGTCATTCTATTTTCTCAAGATTGGTTTTACTCAGTTCAATACGAATGCATTCAAGTAATACATTGGCAACGATTTTAATGTGATCATTGTTGTCTTATTCGAAATATAACTGCACAGGTTTTGGTTCAATAAAGAACGAGACTCGACACAAATGATGTCAGTTGTCTAACCTCGGCTCAGCTTCATGAAATCGAAAAACAAAATTATTCCATTTTATTTTAGCTGTAAGTTCCCGGGTGTAAAATGGGATAGACATGAGTTATTTCTTCTTTATACTTGGTTACACTAGTGACTTATTGCGTAGGAGGAAAATGTGCCAACAAATGTCGGAACATATTAAATGATTTCTCAGGAAATATACAAGTTTGATATTCGTCTGAGGTTATGTGGGTTTTATATGAGAGTATTAGTGCATAGGGAATGGAATCGGTTATTGATGTTAGATATTTTTTCATGAGAAATTACAATACCAAACCTTTCGGAACTTGGTGCGCAGGTGTCGTCTCGTGTATAGTGACAAATTAATAGTATTCTTAAGCTTTACCTCTCATACACAGAAGATATATATATATATATATATATATATATATATATATATATATATATATATATATATATATATATATATATATATATATATATATATATATATATATATGAAATGATATATCGTGTGCTTCCGAGCATGAATAACATAGACAACATCGCTCCAAACTAATGTAACAATACGACAGCTGGTTCCGAAGCTAACTTGGTAGACCCGCTCGAGGAATTTTCACAAATTTGTTTTTCGATTTTTTCTTCAGATGATTACTTTCTCCTATTTTTCCTTTCTGTATTAGCAGGGCAACTAGGCTATATATATATATATATATATATATATATATATATATATATGTGTGTGTGTGTGTGTGTGTGTGTATATGTGTGTGTGTGTGGCTTGTCTACTCAATGTGCCTGTTTTATTCACACGATACGCTGTTTCTTGCAATACGTATCTGGAAACTATTCCTTGACTGTTATTCAGCAGATTAAAAGCCCAAATTCACTATTGGTATCCGTCTTCCGTCATTCGATTTCATCAAAGTCTTATCTCAAGAACAAAATGAGTTTGCTCCTGAAACATCCCCAATGGTAATTCATCTTCGACATTCCGATGTAACTTCATTTCGTCTCTTTGCATCGAAGTTTATTTACCAAGTATAGATATGCTTATCACAAGGCCACAAGCTAGTAAACCAAATCATGACCCCAGAAAGTATCCTCTTAACTATATATCTTATTTTATTGATATATCAGTGGAATATCTCGTCAGCCACTCCGGGACAACTGCTCGTTTCCCTTTTTCTTATCACCATTTGCTCTTCAATAACTATTCAAACGTCTGCCATTAAGAAAGATTTGCATTGAAGGGAATTCTCCCCGAGATATCGCATCAGTAGCTATCAAAAGTTTTTAAAAATCCAGTTTGATGGATTGAGGTGTGTCTGTTCTGTGGGAAACATGCTAGTCCGGTAAATTACCTTCGATCAAAATACTAAAACTGGCGAGTGTTACCATTCACAAACATCAATATACAAGAGCAGTAAGAATCAAATCTATTCTGATATTTTTACATTATTCTTTGGATTATCTGTATTCTATTCAGATGATTTACATAATTTATTCACTAGCAAATTATCTATCCAATTCAGCACCAGCAGACATGCAATCATATATGCAATAGCATTCATATATGCATGCATAGATATGAGTACTCTCTCTCTATATATATATAGATATAAATATACATATATATATATATATATATGTGTGTGTGTGTGTGTGTGTGTGTGTGTGTGTGTGTGTGCAGTTTTAAAAAGCATGCGATGGTAATTTGCCTTGGGGCATCGCTGGCACAATCGAAAGTTAGATAATTTAGGACTCATTGTTCAGGTTATAGTTCTGGTCAAATAAAAAGAATTAGGAAGGGACCCATCGATCTGTGGAGACAGTGTAAGGCTCCACACTGTCCACAAGTCAGAGGGCCCGATAATTGGTGATATCCGGTATCAGGTTTGATTTCCGTCCAGTATCAAGGATCTGACATGATCGCTGGTCCATCTCGCCTGATACACAGCCAAACAAAACAATATAGATCTTGCCAAATCATGTCCATCTTCTCCTATCTACACAGATGAATATTTGTGCATTCAAGTATATATATATATATATATATATATATATATATATATATATATATATATATATATATATATATATATATATATATATATAATACCCTTATAGTCAGTTTATTATTCAGTTCTGTCGATAAGTGTCTTTGTACTATTTGTCGGATGTGATAAATATATACTTGATTCAAAAGCTGATATTTTCCAGCCTACTTTCGAGCTGTACTTTGCAATTCTGATTTTTTTTCACTTTTCGGACAAGTGCAGTTTAAACCTCTTCTCATGATGGAAACTATCTCATTATCTGCTTCTCCATATTTCTCAATAATTATATCGATTTATAATATTCAATATTTCATTTTGCAAGGTCGTTGATGTTTTAAATCCAATATGACTTAGTCTGAAGTTAAATACTGGTTTTTATCAAGACTGCCGAGATTTCTATGAAGTTTATTTTCAATTGGTGTCAGAAATTGATTTTCTCATCTGCGTAATGTTATTTCTACCACTAAGATTGGGCAGGCAGTTGCTAACTGAAAACTTATGTCCAGCCACGAGCGAGACCTTGAATTTATATTTACTAAAATGAGAGTCATATGCCACATTACAAGAAAAGATGGACTTTATTTGGAGAAGGAATTCAAGACATAAGCTTGTTAACCATATAGCTATGACCAGTACCAAAAATACTTTGAAAATCATTGTATTAGAAATAAGCATAATCCAAAACAGTTTTCCGTTAGTAGCAGTTAAACAGATTTGGACAGCAGATTATGATAAATCATTATATATATATATATATATATATATATATCATTGTTATGATTAAGCTATTATTTTGCCTATTTATTGGGTGTGATGAAATACGTGTTTCCCAACAACTAATGAGAAGAATCGTGATATCAAATCTTCCAACAAAAAAGATTGTTGATTCCACCACGATTATCACACGGACCACTGGTGCTGATCAAAATAAAAACCTCGCTAGACCACCGAGCCGTCAAGTTATTTGAGCCCGGATAAATTTACTTAAAAAGGCTCACATAGTTTGTCCCATGACACCGAGGGAGGAATGAAGTCATTCGATAAAAAAATTTCGTCTTTGATGCCAGCTTGTTAACAAAGTCTGAACGGTAATTGTCCCTGTTTTATGCATTCATGAAAATATTTTTACAAACATGTATTGCAACAGATTTAAGAAATCTTATATTCATTTATGTATTTCCGCTTTCCCCTTTCTATTTCCCTATCAATGATGTTTCCTCAAATATCTCTCCACAATTTACCACGGTCAATGGAAGAATGGATGTCTCTCTCCTTGAGATTTACTCTTTAAATCTTAAATAGCTGCATTAAAATGATATGATCTATCAATGTATCAGTCAATGTTTCTATCTCTTCCCATCTCTTATTATTGGTGGGATATTCAGTTGTTCAACATGTAAGTGATTTGGGGATTAAAAAACACACACAAATACACACACATATATATATATATATTTATATATAATCCTTTTTCAACTGTCGACGATTGTCCGTTGGTTTCCTCTTCTAATAAAATGTATGCTTAGTAATGATCATGTATCCTTTTTGAACTTATGATATCCAGTATCAAAACGTAGTAAACATCCAATAGTGACATTGTTCTTCAAAATATGCTGTCAAGTTCACCAAAATAGGATGAATAACATTATAAATCCTCATTTTTGTTTCTTTTTCAAACTTGTATGTTTTTTATCTTCATTTTCTTTTTGTTTGTTTGTTTGTTTGTATACATACGGTCATCGTTTCATTGGCAACAATTGACAACACGATAGTAAATAAATCAAATAAGGAGAAAGCCTTTGAGAATCATTGCCTGCAGCAGTTCGTGTTGGTTTGAATATAAAGTATAAAAATAACTAAAAAAAATGGTGGAGGTTAAAACTCTATTCAAAAAATTCAATGGAATATTTTCCCATAATATCATCAAGAGCTAATTATCAACAATCTTCGCATACGTACACGATATATAAATCTACAATTTTTTTTGTCACTGTATAGACCCTGAAGGTGAATTATTGTATGCAAAATGATATGAGCTCAAGACAGAAGTATGTCTATACTTGACTTTGCCTTCTTTGTTAGGCCTTATATCAGAGTGAGCTTAGCAAAATGAATATATTTCTGCGTAAATGCTTTCAATAAGACTTTAATCGATCTTCATTCTTTAATCCGATTGATCATCCTCTTTAATATGTTATATCTTAGCATTATTCAATTCTTTTCCCACTTCACGTAAACTTATTTTGAGAACATTACTATTCTTTGTTCAGCTAAGTTCTCCCTTCTACCTTCTAGCCCTATTCACTCATAGTAAATCATCTTGCAAAATTTAACTTTTGTTTCTTTTCGTTCCATTTCAGGTAAGTGAATTGGGAAATCTTCGCTTTAGTGTTGCCAAAAAAGTTTCATTCCGGTCAGTGGACATTTTATGCTCTACGGTGGGTGAGTAATTTGCTTCTAGCTTTTCTGTGCTTCCATACTCGAAGCTTAATTTGCCTAAAGTGCGTGTAGTTTCCTTTCCAAAGCCTTAAAAAAAAAAGCAGTCTTTACGTCTTTGTATTCATTTGTTTCGATTATTGAGCTCTCTGTACAAGTGTATCCGTAGAAAAGGCCTAAACACAGCAAGAATAGTAGTTTACGTGAATTAAATTTGTATATCTTTGTTAGCACAAGGCTTGATTTCTGGTTAAGATGAGCAGGCTTTAACCAAGAAGTGCAACCAGGTTGAAGCATAGGTTGTTCTAAATTATGAATTTTAATGCAAACAGATTGTCCAATTTTAAAAGTATTTTTTAACCAGAATCTATACATTACATTAAGCAAAGCTTAGTACACACACACACACACACACACACACACACATATATATATATATATATATATATATATATATATATATATATATATATATATATATATATGTTGATCTAGAAGTTGATGTTCGAAAGTGATTCTGCTAAACATTCCTGTAGATCATCAATATTCTATCAACAGTCTATCTAAGAGTAGGTGAATGTAGCCCATACCCGAATCTAAAATTTCACTTATACTCACTGACCATCTGTTATTTTATTGATTGGTCTATGATGCTTCACAACATCGGCTTTTGAGTAAAAAGGAAACAACTAAATCTTGCTTGCAAATATGATATTGATTCCCAGAATGTATGTTTGTTTTTACCTCCATTTATACATCAAAATGTCCAAGCGATCAAGCTGGAATTATACTTAGCTTATACGTGCGTATTTTAGTTTCATGTATTTGGTCCATTTCTGTTCATTTGCTTTCTCTTTGTGCGTATCAAAATTTTTGACTGCACATTTTGTGAGATTTTCTCTTGAATAACGTGTTGAATTAATTCTGCGTGCGTAGGAAGGTGTGTAATTGTGGATGCATTTGACAGCCTCATTAGAAATAATGGAGTGATATTGCCCCTGACCGGAACCGAGTCGATCACCTTTCAAAGAGGCTTGAGACACTTCAGGTAACCTGCCTCAATCCCAACTTCCTTCATGAACATGTTCAGTGAATTCTTTCACTTGAAACCCATCATTTGACAGTCATGTGCATTGTGCAGTCATTTGATATCTCTCAACTGCTAATTCAATGGAAATTCACCGTGGATCACCTGACATATTAATCAGTTCTAGATTGGGATTTATTGATTATTGATTTGTTATTGTTCATGTAGAATCGTCTTGAACGTTCGATACTAACGTAATCGTGATTTGTGCTAACTATCCTAATGAATAATTTTTAATTGATATAGTGACAGATTTGTTCATTCGTTATGGAAACTTTTTTCACCCAAGTAAGTATTTTATTTATTGCCATCGGCAAAATTTCACATTAACAGCGCAGATAAGGAAATGGATGATTGCAGATGTTTTGATAGTGATTTAAACTTACTCCAATAATAATAATAATAATGATAATGATAAGAAGAAGAAGAAGAAGAAGAAGAAGAAGAAGAAGAAGAAGAAGAAGAAGAAGAAGAAGAAAAAGAACAACAACAACAACAAGAACAAGAACAAGAAGGAGAAGAAGAAGAAAAAGAAGAACAACAACTAGAAGGAGAATGACAATAATAATAATAATAATAATAATAATAATAATAATAATAATAATAATAATGATAATAATAATGATGATGATGATGATGATGATGATGATGATAATGATAATAATAATAATGATGATAATAATGATAATAATAATGATAATAATAATAATGATAATAATAATAATGATAATAATGATAAGAAGAAGAAGAAAAAGGAGAATAACAATTATAATTATAATAATAATTATAATAATGAGAATAATAATGAGATGATGAAGAAGAAGAAGAAGAAGAAGAATAAGAAAAAGAAGAAGAAGAAGAAGAAGAAGAAGAAGAAGAAGAAGAAGAAGAAGAAGAAGAAGAAGAAGAAGAAGAAGAAGAATGCCTTCACATGGCAAATGCCAACTGGGAGCACAAGACCCCCTTTGTCGACAAAAGAATGACGTATCAGTGGTATCAGAGTTCATGGTTGGAACCAGAAACTGAAGGGATCATTTCCTCGCTCAATACCGAAAGTGCTAAAAAGACCTGAATAGGTTCATTTTTTTTAACTAACGAGATAAATTCAAAGTATCGTTTCAGTGCATACGCTGAGGTTACAATTGACTATTTAATATCTGGTTGTTCTACTGCAGTCTCAAATGAATTTAAAATAGGCATGTCTAAGTAAAACAATAACTTCACCGGAAGAAATACCACCATAATAACATGAACCCTGTAGATGAACGGTCTGAGCGCAAATCACCACCTTGTGCCAGAAGATAAATGCATTTCTTTGAATTGGACTACATCATACACACCCTTCACTGTACACAAGCCAATAGACTAGATATGACAATGAGATTTTTATTAGATCATAAATGCTACCTTATAGACATAGCCAACCCATCTGATGGAAAAACATCCCAGTGAAATAATTTGGAAATTTTTTGAATATAAAGATCAAAAAATTTTGAGTGTAGTATTTGAACACAAACACAATCCCAGTAGTAGCAGGAATATCAAAAATGAATTTTAAAAAAAATGTGCACTCGCTGGGATGACAATCTTTTGTCTGACGGATACAGAATGTCGCAGACGAGAGATCATGGACGTGGTAATGCAAAGAAACCGAAGAGAGAAAAAAGGTTGCTCATCAAGGCAGGCCAAGACAAAGGCTTCAGTACAAATTAAAGTGAAAATCTACTGACCCAAACGAAGCTGACTGCATTTAAACTTGAAATATTCGGATAATGACCGAGCATTTTTCAGCAGTTCATCATCTTTCAAAGTATTTTGAACTTTATATACTCACGTTTTGTCCATAAATTTTAGGTTAGAACAATTAATAAGCAACATTCAAAGAGCTTGGTCCGTAGTGAATACACGCTGCTGAAATTTGAACTCAGTTCGTTGACCCCGTTATATGTACTGTTGACCATTAGGTATCCCGACACTTGGCACTGATTGTTGAGGAGAAAAGAAATAATCTCCATAGTATATTGAATGTCACGAAGAAAATTTGAACAGGAAAATCTCTTTCACACCGGTACATTAACGGATATTTCGAATCTTATTTAATACTTTGCGCAAATTCCAAGTCGATTCCGGATAGGATATCTAAGGAAGAAAAAATTCGTGTATCGAATTTTTCTATCTACATAAAATATTCCCGATGAGATTTCCCGTTTGATTTATATCAAATGTCATTAGCTTTCCGGCTTGCTGCCCTCCAGTGAAAGATGTTGTCCAATAGTCGTTGGCAAGATTTACCTTTTGAAAAGAACTCTTATATTTCATTAAGATTCACCACTCAAACACTTATAGATCTGTCCATTTGTATCATTCATGTGGAATATACGTTAACGCAAATTTACATGTCTACATATGAGCAAACCAACATCACTGTATTGAGACGCGAGGTGAAATAACAGTTAATAGCCCTGAAAAAGGAGCGGGTTAACTGATTTCGAAAATTGACCAAGACTGATTAGCGTTTTGATGCCATCAAAAAATGTATTTATCTTCACCCGTGTCTTTTTCCCTACCGCTATATATCTTGACAAAAATATTTTATGATGCTAGCGTGTCAACATTGTTGGCGGGGAAAATGAGTAAGTGCAACAACGGTGGGGCAATACACTCTCCTCTGAATACCTTACTGAACAACCAGTTGTAACAATAAAAAAGCTAAAGGCTGTTACACCTATAGTCAACCTTGACATGAGCAAGGAGATTGCTAATGTAGTCGCCAATTATTAACCTGTATGCACCGAGGAATATTTCGTGCGTAAATATGTAATATCCATTTATATTCTGTATGCGTCACGTTATCTCTAACTGCATATATCCTGTTTCTTCCTGTACAATGTAGGCAATTCAATCCCCCGCTCTCTCCCCCCTTCTCTCTATTTGTCTATCCGTCTCTCTTTCTATCAATAATGCCTGAATATTTACCTAATGGTTTGATAATGAATTAAGTGGGAACGTAGAGTGGGAAAAAAATACAGCTGAATTGTAAAGGAAAAAAATTGACCCCCTTGAAACATATATGAACGAAAAGAGACACCTTGCAGAAAAATAAACACCCTAATGGTTATTGCCGGGGCACACAAAAAGTTAAGAGAAGTAAAATGCAGAAATCGTTCCATTTATTCATTTGTAATGGGAAGCGACTCTGACACTACGTATGTTTTTTCTCATTGCTCTGCTTTTTACAAGGGTAAATAACTCCAAATGCGAAGGCGTTCCAGTAAGTTTAAATAAGGAATGAACGATGCTTGAGCAGTTCGCTGCAAGTTCAGAATTATCATAATGTATTGCTAGGAGTAAACCCAATTTCAGAAATAGATAATTCCTGAAGGAAAAGTGATACAAAAAACGATAATGAAGATTACCATTTTAAGAATAAGAGTAGAATAGCAAAACCTTGAAACACATGATACATTTAAACTGTTTAATGTTTTGTTTTTCATTTTGCTGTAGGTCATGCCCTTTCAGAATTACTTCTGCCAAAGACTTATGTTAATTTCTAACTTTCTTTAAATTTGTTTTATATTCAGTTTATACGTTCATTATACAGTCTTTAATATAGGCAAATGCCGCTCGAAACTGGTTACATAATCTATGAATGGTATTTTTCTCTACACAAGCAAAGGAGTTGTGAAGTATGAACATATTTGTACTTATTCTATGAACACATTCATGATCATAGGTTTGACTAATTTCATCATTTCAGGAATAAAACCCAGTTGTAAAGAAAGAAACTTGTCAAGCCTCTGTTGAACTACTTATCAGTGCATTTTCTTCGTTCTAATTTCAGTCCTTTACCCGTGCACTGCTGCAAAATCTCGACAATCTAATTTGACCCTTTGATAAGCTGTCTTTTCACAAGTATCACCTTTCATATCATTTGTACCTTTGCTTAGATATTCCTGGTTCTTGACTGCACTCATTGAGTTCTCTTTTAATAACTGATGTATCTCATTGGAGATCAAGTAACAGAGAGAACTGTTAACATTTCAGCAGTCGGTTGCTGTTGGAACTAATGGTACCGTCTAGATATCCTGTTCATTCAATGTTTTGCTAGGCACCAATGATGGTGGTAAAAACAGTCAACTTTAGATATAATTTCTCCAATTTTTTTCCTCTTAATATTATCCTGCTAGAAGTACAGAATCCAGTGTTTGACTTACGTTTTTTGCTTGTTTACCATAAATAGATCTCATTTTCTGGCCATGACTGTAAAATGCTTGAAACTTTGTTCTGTAATCTTGATATTTCCCGAATGCAGGCTTTTGCATTAATCATTGGTGTGTATAACCAGATACCTATTTGCACGATTCCCGGCAAATCATTTCCCCTGCCCTATTATTGCTTTCTGTACTTTCCCTGGACCAACTCGCTACAGTCATTTATTTATTAACAGTTTTGTCTGTATCTCCTTGCAAACTATATTGACTATTTTTATATACATTTATCTAATTTTGCCTTCATGCAATTGGTTTTCAGAGACTCTTCATAATAGATATTCGCTCAAGAGATATTCACTAAAACTATTCTTACCTGACTCTTTATTTCGTCTTTTTATCAACTAACCGAAAAGAATGACGATATTGTTTTACATCACACTTTTTCAGATTAGCGCAAATACGTTTATATAATTATATTATATTCATCTTAATACCACGTTGTATGTGTCTAGTAATCGCGTTTTATATGTCCGGCTTGTTTCATATAACTCTATCGAATTGGTACATGTCTTTCATTGTGAACTTCGTTTACAGTTTCTATAGTCTTAGCTTTGTATTAAACGCGATGGAAAATCTTCGGCAAAATCCAATCAACATTAGTAAACACGTCTTAGTAGGAATCCAGATTACTTGTTCATAGCAAGTTAAGATTTTTCTCTCGCTTCTCTCATTACGTTCTTTCTCTCTCTCTCTCTCTCTCTCTCTCTCTCTCTCTCTCTCTATATATATATATATATATATATATATATATATATATATATATATATATATATATATACATATATATTAGATCGGCATTTATCAGGAAAACCAAGAACGTCTTCGGAGTAGTGGAAATTTGATTATTGATAATGATTGCTTGCTTTCTTTGTGTGTCTATCAGATGGCGATTGCTGTGCCTTGAAGGGATTCCATTAACAGGCATGCAGGAGCATTTCATGTTATTAGTGTACACTGAACAAATTGGAGAAGGTAATTTCTACGGAGTGACGTACACAGGGATGATGATTCAAACTTATTGCAAAGTTATTAAACCGACATTATTCAATTCCTCTTCTCCATCAGTCTATATTCTTATGTATAGATGCTCACGTACGACTGAATATATGATCTTTAAATTGTATAGATTTATGAACTTCATGCATAAAGGCAATTTTGTCATCTCTAAAAGTATGCTCGTATCTAAGACTAATAAGAATAATTTGGCTTCTTGTACATCATTTTGTTCATTATGAATAGGGTTAATAAGATTTTAACCATACATAATATACGCACGCACACATACCCCCACACACATTTATATTTATATAATGAGATAAATAACACCTTAATGTTTAATGTTGAATGTATCGAATGCCTTATGAAATAATCCAATCGCACAACGGATGTTGCTTTATAATACATTATATTATATTGTATAACTGATTTATATATATATATAAATATATATATATATATATATATATATATATATATATATATATATATATATATATATATATATATATATATATATATATATATATATATATATATACGGGATTGAAATGAAAATATCAGAAGGCCAAGAGTAGATAACCATTATCTATTGATTCATGCCATACGTGTGTGTGTGTGTGTGAGTATGAATGCATGCATGTACACATGCATGCTTTAGGTGTGTGAATACACCTTCATATTCCATTCAAAGTGATCGTATGTTTACAGTGTGTGTAAAAATGCATCATAATAATATGCACCTGCAAACTTATACAAAAGCATATATGGGTAAATTCATCAATAATCTTGCATCCTAATGGAAAAAACATTCATTCAAGGTGTAAAATATTTAATTTTCCAACACAATCTCTTTTCTTGCCGTATACTCTATTCAGTGACACTTTTCATCACATAAACCACTTTTTACACAATGATAATTTTAGTTGAAGATAATCTAAAATATCATAAATAAGAATCAAACAGTGAACTTATTGGTCCACTTTTGTTAATCTGACGTATACAGACGGAAAACTTCTCCAAAATTTAACTGCTTTGAAATGCAGGGATAATTATTCGGTGCTGAACCTCATGCATAAGATTTATGCAAGCTACAAATAATGCAATATGACAAAATAACAAAAACAAAATATTATTTCAAGATTAATAAGACAAACTCGTCATCCCATTCGTTTGTGGGTGAAATTCAAGCAGACATAAATCTTCTCACTTTTCATGACATCTATGTTTGCTGGCTGCTTAGACTCTTATTCAGTGAACTGCCTCAGGCTTATTTCTCGAGAGTAAATTAGTCGGGATTTACTTAAATGCGTCGTGATCATATGTATAACTTGCTATTTCTTTAATAACTTTTAGACACGTGTCATCGTTTGACAAGAATCTATTAAAATTCAACCTCTGCGTATATCTAAGCGAAAATAGTTACATATTATTTTTTCTAAAGTTCTTTTACCACTGTTGCAAGTTTTAGCAATGTTTTGTGAAGCCCAGAGGAAAAATAACATTACATTCAGTTCCAAACTTTCCAATGAAATCATTTTGATCCCAGTTGATATAATAAAAACAGAATTGCATCTTTAAATCGATTATTACATATCTAGACTTTGACTTTATAAGGCTGTTCCTAATTAGATGTAAGATTTTATAAATCTTTCTGGTGATGAGTTAAAATATTATGCTTTTCTGCAAGCATTACGTGTTCAAATTCTTGAAATTATGTTCATTATATCCGTTCAGAAAGTATTTCTCTATATATATGTAATTGGTTGATTTGATTATCTTATGTATTTCTTGAATTAATCCAACTTGTTATTTCCTGCATTTACACAGTTCCTTTTACGCTTTTTTTTTGCTTCTGTGAAAAAAATTGAAAATCAAAAAATAAAATAAACAAATAAAAAAGCGTTTGATTAACTCATAATCCCATCAACGCAGCATCTGGTACCATCAGCGGCCATTTTTCTTTTTTTTTTGATCAGGGAACATATGAAATTTTACTATATAAATGAATTGAAATTGTTTCTTAGCTTCATGCAAATTTGGCTTACACAATGTTCTAATGGGAACGAGCTACGTTCCAGTGTCGGAAAAAACCTTCTTTCCTATATTAGAAAGAGTATGTGCACAAGTAAAAATAGGTTTTACTGTATAGAAAATAATGAGAGAAATAACGAGATAATTGATGCTTCGAAAGATACGTGAGACGATAGATGAAGATTGAGTGGCTGACAAAATCTTGAGATGCAAATTGAGACCAACTGTGGAACCAGATGTAAGCAAAATTTAGGATCGGAATAAGAGCTGACTTCAATCCAAGGAGTTTTTGTTTTGTTTTGTAAATTCTTGACTTGATTCCCGCTTGCTCCCCTTCCCATTCCTCTAAAATGAGTCCGGAAATCGTCATCAACAAGATTGTAAAAGGAACTGAACTACCGACAAAACGATAAATAACAAACTCACAACTCATATACACCTGCTCAAAAATACACACATATGTCACAACTTACGTATGCACACACTTAAGCCCACTCATGAATACACACCTACGCATCCACTAACTGGAACATACATATTTACCTTCTCAAATATACGCTCATTTTACCAACTCATTATGACACACACGCATGCACGAATATTTAAAGTTAGGGGACTGTCTTGTGTCTGAATTGTACCACATTTTTATCATTTATCTATTGTTTGGATTTTTATTTCCTTTTTGCCAGTTCGGGGAACAAGCAGAATTTGAATTGCCTATACTCAAGGCATACGGTTGTACTTGTCATCTTCTTTCAATCGCTCTACAAACCTGAGTAAGCTAAAAAAGAGCATTAGGAATTTGCATGTAGACCAGTGTTTCCTAAACTGGGTTCTGCGAAACGATTCTAGAATTCTGTGGTGACTTTTAATGAAATCAAACAAAAACGTATTTCATAAAAAAAATCATAGTTATTATTCCAATGTAATGTACAATTATAACAACCAAGAGTATGCTGTTCTTTTTTTTTCTTTTCATCTGCTATCTATTGTGTTTCTTTTCTTTATATATGAATCGATTCTCCCTACGGAAACTTTTGGTTTCATTTGATATTCATTTTTTACGTTCTGTAGTCAAGCAGTTATAGTTCACAGTCAGGTAAGCAAATGCAAGAATGCCACAACTCATTTCCCTCTTGATTGCCTATCTTTTTCAAAGTAATAAGCATAATTTTGATAGAATTGTGACAAGGATCTGTCAATATACACAATACTGCATAGCAATATTAGAGTTCTTGGTACCATGGGATATTTACAGTCAAACTTCGACAGAAACATGGATTCTCGTAAAGCTAAGCATTGTCGAAGATGGTCAGATGAGAATTCTGGGTTGTGCAAGCCGGGGATTATTTTAGGTATACGCGAGCCAAGATGTCATTGGCGTCCAAATAAAATGTGAGCAGATACAGGCACACGGGTGGTGACCAGCCAAATTGGAAAGGATAGTGGTCCTATCAAATACCTTCCTATAGTCTGATATTGTGGATAACTGGTGTCATCTTACGTCCAATGACATGAAATGTGATGATGATGAACGAGAAGAAAAATTCTTACAACTACCCAGGGAAAAATTAAGCAAAAAATGAACTTGGATTTTAATGAAAGCACGGCTTCCGTTCCTTCTTCATAATGCATTCATTGGACTTTGTTCTGTTGTCATTTGGAGATTGGTTTATCATCTGCTGTAACATGTCAGAAGAACTATCTAATATTTGACGCGTTGATATTAATTATTTCAGAAACAGAATATTGCATCTGAGATTCAAACTTATTGCAAGTCTCAGATTGCCCGTGGCAAACTGAAAATGTTGAAGTCAACGCCTGAGTAAAACAATATGAAAGCATTTAGGAAGACAATTTCTATTCTTTCACCAGTTTCATGTTACAGACTTCTCTATTTCGCAAAGTGATTTATGGACATGTTTTACAAGCGTATACAAACACATACAAATATACACACACGTAAGCACTCGCACACGTGCACACATTTGCACGTGTGTTTGTACATTATATATATATGTGTGTGTGTGTGTGCACATGCGTGTGCGTGTGCGTATGCATGTGTGTGTGTTTATAGAATATACACATTTAAATATCTTTATGGAAACATAATTGCAAAAGAGCGTTTGTGCATATATCAGGATAGGTATATATATACATGTGAATGTGTGTGTGTGTTTGTGTGTGTACCTTTGGAAAATCTTTATTGACAGAGTGGAAAACACAGGTTGAATGAAAAGGTATCTTTCAACGGACATTCTTCATGGTGTGAGCCCACATCATCAACAAGAGAAAGAAAAACACACACACACACACGCACACATATATATAAATATATATAAAAAATATTCCTTTACATGTACTGTGACAGAAATTACTGTTTTTATTTATATATAAATCATCCAACATATGCGTGTTGAAATACATGTTCCTCGTTCAAAGCAGCGTGAAAATACTTGCTGCAAAGGGATCTCCCCAATGCAAGCCCAGCATCAATGCCCAAAATTTAATATCTTCATATGAATGAGAAATATAGTTGCCAAAAAGCATGTTCAGTTGTCCCACAGATTGTGCAATATTTCAAAGCCATTACCCATCGTACCCTCGGGAAGTTAGTCAAAATCGATTTATTATATTCT
This sequence comes from Thysanoteuthis rhombus, assembly GCA_963457665.1. NCBI lineage: Eukaryota > Metazoa > Mollusca > Cephalopoda > Oegopsida > Thysanoteuthidae > Thysanoteuthis > Thysanoteuthis major. The sequence continues at coordinate 64,385,706 of OY735208.1, forward strand.
ACAAGGCTTTTTTTGTACCCATACTATATCCCACCCGCCTTCATACTTTCTTGGAATTTATTATATATGAAACCCATTTTGTATTTCTGTAGTCATTATTGATAAAAATATGTGCACGCTGAAAATAAGTAGCTAAATATGTATTTTGCATTCGTGTAAAAAAGATACTAAAATGGTAATAGGCACAACGCCCATATGTATCCGACTGTGTGTGTGTGTATATATATATATATATACACACACATATATATATATATATATATATATATATATATATATACACATATATGTATATATATATATACACATATATGTATATATATATATATATATATATATATATATATATATATATATATATACACACATACACATACACACATACATATATTTATTTATTTATTTATTTATAGATAAAAAGAGAGAGAGAGAGAGAAGGAAAAACAGGTCTGGTTAGTCATTCTATAGAAACCGAGCGTCAGTAATTTTCATTCCTTCTGCAAATTCTAAAAATCCTTTCATGATTTTATCTAATTTCTTCTTCTTATGAGACCATCAAGAGTAGAAATCAAGCGAAGGATTACACTAGGATGGTAGACTAAACCTTAAAAATAAGAAGATCTCATAAGTCCTAAAAAGAAGGGTGTACAACCAATGCATGTTCCCAAAAGCAACCCATAGAGCTGAATCATGGAACTTAACCAAGAGAGACTCGCAAATTGAGAACCATGCAACGTTATTATGTTTGGCCTCCCATGGAGAGAGCAGAAGACAGCACGGTACATCTGGAAAAGACAGGAGTCAGGGACATCATAGAACCCATTAAAAAACTCAAATGGCATTTGGCTGGCCTTGTTGCAAGAATAACGGATAACCGATTGACTTCGCAAATTACGACCTAGGTTCCCAGAGATCACATGTGCAACCGAGGCCGACAGAGTTTTACATTGACAGACGAGCTAAACAAATTCAGAAAGTACTGGTTCCTCGACGCCCAGGATAGAGAAGTATGGTGAATCATGGGAAATGTCCATGTCCGATGACGGACGTTAAAAGACTTATGATGATGATGATTATGATGAATGACTTTATTAAGAGAATCATTTCATTCCTTCACTTTGCGTTTATAGTCAAGATTGCAAACAGTCATGTCTTCATGGATATACTGGTTGGCAGACTGGGTAAGGAAGAGGGTGGACTAAGTTCTAACTCTTGCTGGGACATTAAGTTGCATTGATAAACTCCTTTGGAAAAAATATGAATCTTCTCAGCCAAAAATGAACGTCATTATTATTATTATTATTATTATTATTATTATTATTATTATTATTATTATTATTATTATTATTATTATTATTATGATGATGATGATGATGATGATGATGATGTTGTAACTGTCTCCTGTTATGATAATATGAATGTATTATTTGGCGTAGTCAATGAAAATTGAACAAACAGTTCGAAGATGCAAATAGAGCAGGTAGAGACAATAAATGAGCAAAATGGGAATTTGGAGTGAAAGCAGTTTTTCGGGCCTTTGCATTATTTGCAGCTGTTTAGTTCAATGTTAAGAGCAACATAACGTTGAAACAATTGCCGTCTTGGGCGCAGGTTTTATTCCTGTAGCTGTCCATTTTCAAGTTGCTATATGATACATAACAGGGGGGGGGATAATTTCAAATACATTTTATGATAAATATAACGCAGAAAATTACTATGTATCATCATCATCATTATCATCGGTATTTCAACGTCTGTCGTTAGACATAGACCTTCCTCAGGATTGCCACACTTCTCTATCATGGGCGTCGTAGAGCCAGTACTTTCTCACATATATATATATATATATATATATATATATATATATATATATATATATATATATATATATATATATATATAAAGCGAGAAGAATGCCAACCTATAAAACAGTAATTTTAGCGAATTGATTGCAGAATTTGTGAACAGCTAAATCCTCACTAAATGTATTCTGATGGACTAGATTAAGTTTACAAAATACTTGACTTCGCTATAGATCAATGATAGTGTTTAATGCTCTAGCCCAAGTATGTGCCAGTACTTTGAAAGCCAATGTACAATTTAAAATCTTGAAAGCCAAGCTGAGGCTCTATTCACTTGAAATATTTGCACAACACCATCTTCCAATTCACGTTCACCTTTGATTTCTCTCTGTACCGTCAATAAGTACCTTCAGTGAACATAGCAATCCGTATCAGAGACAGACACCAATGAGGAACTTAAACAGAATTATTTAAAAATCTTTAAACTTAGTACAAGTTAAAGAATCCTGAATATAGACTAGGTTACTGTGTTGGGTTGTGTCTTGTCTGGTACCAGTTCTTTGACGGTGATTGAGTATGGCAGACAAATTAGAGGTTGGCAAGAATATAATTGACGGCTGGACCAACTATAGCTTTAATTGCATCAGAGAAATTAGGTGCAAAATCGGTTGGTCCCGGATAATAGGGTTTTGTCTTAATTTTAGGAAAATGGTGAGAAATAATTATGATGCGAGAAGAGTGAGTTTAAGCATCGTGGGAGAAGATTATTTGTGGAAGCTTTCAATTGTTTTATCATCTATTGTCTATCAAATGATTTTTGAGTGTAAATTTCCGCTAGAAATTTGAGTCAATCATAGAATCTGACAGTTGTTTAGGAGCTCAGAGTCGTTGTGAGGAAATAGTATTAATGATGTAAGTGTTAAGACGATGAATGATATATTTTCAATGAATATTCAAGAATAATATTCATATATACGAATAGATATATTTCCTAATTTCGTATTTAAGCGCCAAATTTAAAATTAGTCATAGATCTGTCATGTTGTATTCCTGTAAAATAATTTTTACATACATATATTTACCCTATCTCTCCCCTTTTCTCTCTCTCTCTCTCTCTCTCAATATATATATATATATGTGTGTGTGTGTGTGTGTATGTATGTGTGTGTGTGAGTCTTTCTATGCATATGATATATGATATGATATATATATATATATACATATATATATATATATTTATATATATATATATATACATATATATATATATATATATATATATATACACACACTCACATATACCTATATATGAAAATTCATCTATTTATGTCAGTATTTCGTGTGTTATACATTTTTCATCAACCATCTGTGTATTCTGTTATTGTAATAATGGAACAGAAAGACCAAAAACAGTCCATTGATATTTAAATAACAGATTTTTTTATAATCCAATCAGATTTAATTGTTTTTTCTGAAAATTAATGATGCTACACATTTTCATAGCTCCTGATGTCAACTTTCAGAATCATCCCCTTTTTTCAATCAAAATTACGTGCGATCGTTCTCTCAACTTGACTATGTCTTCAATTCATATCTTTTTACTATCCACCTAATCATTACATATATTGCAAATTCCAGATACCTTCATGATATATTCCATATGTTGTTTCCATTCTCATTCCTTGCACTATTCTCTTGATTTCATTCTTTTCTAAAAAGATATATATATATTTATATATATATATATATATATATATATATATATATATATATATATATATATATATATATATAATGTATGAATCATAAAATCTAAAAAAAAGTCATATCCCTTAGCCAAGTTGAAATATGTTGGTCTAAATCTATCTCTTTGCGTTTGAAATTCCAATTCATATATATTGAGAGCAGAAGAGAGAGAGAGAGGGGGAGAGAGAGAGAGAGAGAGAGAGATTGGGCAATATAGGGAAAGAGCCAGGGAAAGAAATAGAGAGTGACAAATACGATCAATTTTACAATCTGACTGCCTTTGCCAGTCCAGTAAACACCTTTTTTTCTTAGACAACCCTACTATCTCATGCTCTGTTCCATCATTAATATCATTTCAGATTGGAATCAATAAATACTTTGTCCTGCAATCAATCAACGGAAACATACACTTTGTTTTTTTGTTTTTTTTTTACTTCCGTTTGTCTGAAATTCGGTCCTTCAACTTGATTATATTGTTGGATGTTTTCTCACTGCTTCGACGTTTATTTCCACAGCGCTTTTCTTTTTAATCAAAAGCAGAACTTACCGAACTTTGTTATCTTAATTAATTTTCGTATTTTTGTTTGCTTTCATTCTATTCGTTCCAACAACGTGAACAAAATATCGTCCTTGCCGATGATGAACTTTGTCCCATTCTCACATTTTTCATTCGGGTATTTTAATCTCAATTAGCTCCCTGTTATCTGTAAATTCCAGAGAGAAATTTCTCAAACATTTTCTCAACATATCATTTTATGTTCCTGGATACGAATCATTTTAAATTGATTTTGCATGTAGCAAGTGTTATTATACAATAAATCAATGTCAAGAAGTTTTTCTCTTCCTACAATGTAATCTATAAACACATGAGCATAAGTTGTTGGATATGTATTTAATACCTATGATTCTTTCACTGTAATAGATTTAGAATGGTGTCTCCACCGACAAGAATTCTGTTTGTTGACTTTGCAGTCTGTTTTCTAATTGTTAACATATAGCGAAAATCTACGAGGTTACCATTTTGAGTTCAATCAACTTTGAATACACATTCAGAATATTCCAGACCAAAATTTTGAAGCTGAAGCTTGTCGAGATGTCACTGAATCATGTGACAATAATGTAGTAGGTTTATCCACCTGTCAAGAATAGGTTGCGAAGTTCAAATTGAATATTCTAGAATCAAGCGTGGAATAAGGCTGGAAGACCTAAGAACCTAACAACAGGAGAGCCATTTGGACAAAACTCCTCACGCACTACAATAGATAACTTACAAAGTAGGAAAAAAAATTCCTCATCTTCAAAAATGTCTCATTGGATAATCAAAAAAGGTCTTCTTCTTTGCAAGTAAAGTGATCACTTATTTTGCATCGTGACAACGCCCATTATTAGATGTATGTTTTAATGCAACTAAATATCAGAATTTGGGCGTGATGTTCTCCCACACGAATTGTTGTGTCCAGATTTGACACCTTCAGACTTTTACTTTTTACTTCCTGATTGTTTGGTTAGCTGTTTGGACATTCGAAACATTGATGGAATTCTCAGATAATTCATAGAAGAGAAATAAAAGTATTCACGGGAAAGGTCTCGGAGGTTCATTGAATGCCAACTCAAAAATACTTTAATAATTGGCAAATGACTATGGATTTTTTTAATTAAAGATTTAAAATGAATAGGATAATGATATATCAACAACTAGTGAGGAGGCGTTGAAATGAGTTCAGGTTTGATTGTTGCAGTGGGTGGTTAATAAAACACAAAGTATGTTACGAGGATTTTGCATCAATATTTGTTCGGATATTTCATTTCAAGGAGGTGTTGAAACATATTTCAACTTCCTCGAATTCAAACAGTGATATTATTCATAGTTGGAAATGTAGACCGATAGAAGGTTATATTCCTGCAGCAGCTGTATTTTCTTCAATTGTTTATTCCATTCATGTTGTCCGGGATGAATGATAAATTAACTGAATAATGATGGAAGTTTATTTCAAATAAGTTTTTATATAATACAACACGATTTAGAATCATTCTGTCTGATCACATATCTACATTTCTTCATATATAACTGTCACTTGAGAGAAGTATAGAGACCGAGAATAAACGAGAGGAGAATTTGGGTTGGAAACAGCTTTTTTAGCCTTTGCATCACCAGCAACTGTTAAGCTTAATGGTGAGAGCATTGCAACATTGAAGCAGCGACTGTTTCACTGAAAGCTTCGAATCCTGCAGCTGCTTGGTTTTTGATCAACGATGTCTCGGGGAGTGACCCATTAACCGTGTAATGACGGGAGATCATTACAAATAGGTTTCCGTATAATACAATAAAATTTATAATCAAATTTGTCCCCGAAAATGTACAGCTGAGATAACTGCAAAACTTCAGTCGGTATATATCGGTGTTGAACCCCGTCAAAAACTCGGACTTCAATTTTTCTGGCTAGGATCAATGGGATACATGATCCACCTCGGTAATTTGCAGCCGAAGTCGAGCTTCTATCTAGATCCTGTGTCCGGCTCGACTATGATGTACCTCCCCATCGCCTTCTGATGACTAATCTCAAGGCTAATCCCTGATTCTTGAGGCCTGATGGGCGAATGCTCAAGTAAATAGGCAGATTTTCCTGCACCACACGTGTGCGAGTGGGATTCTAAATCAAACCGGATCTTGTATCGAATTTGTCTTCCGGAATGGAGCAAGACAAATAACCTGACCACTACTGATGTTCCAACGTTAGGGAAATCTACCCATCTTTCCCACAAAGTAATCCCAATTTCTAACAATCTTATAGTTTTAGTGTTCCGACTTATTCGTTGTTACATCTTGTTTTTTGCTTTGTTTTTTCTCAATTGAAATCCATCATTTCTTTTTTTTTCTCTCTCTCTGTCTCTGTCCCTGTCTCTGTCTGTCTGTCTGTCTGTCTGTCTGTCTCTCTCTCTCCTACCTCCTTCTTTACGACTGGTGTAACTTAATCTACTAATTCCACAAATATTTTGCAATTTGAATTATACACACACACACACACACACACACACACACACATATATATATATATGTGTGTGTGTATACATATATAATTCACTTATCGTATTTTGGGGTAGCATTGACTGAAGGACAATATATTTGAGACCGACATATGTTGATAACAGTAACCTGTCGATAACAATGTGTTCGATCATAATGAGAGTCTCCTTTTAATATGATTATGTCGAGTAGATGTGAAGGCAGTCGATTCATACGAAGATTATTATAAGTGAGTTTTCACAATTTCTTCCCAACATATCTACCTACCTAGTCTGCTACAGTATGTACTGTGCATGTACAATTAGTTTGATACAAAGTAAGAGTAATTAGGTCTCCAGTGAGTGTCAAACTTATTACAGTAGTAATGATCAGTATTTCAGGCACGTTAAACAATACTACCTTGATTTGGAAAAAAAGGATTCAATGAAATTACCTTTACATACAGGAACTTGAGAAATATCGTGGTATTTCGCGAGAGCACTAGATTCAAAGCCTCACTATAACACACTCACCCGCACATACGCGCGCACACACACACACACACACACACACACACACACACATATATATAGTTAGTAGAAAGCCGACTTATAGGAAGGGCACTGTGAAAAAAATTTACTAGTTTACATAACGAAGCCTGCAGCTGTTACAGGAGATTAAGTTTCTTCGTGCCAACAAAATGCTTTTTTTAAATTCTTATTCTTCATGAAAAACGACAGTACAAACAGAAATTTCGTTTTGTTTTCATTTTTCCTTCCTCCTTCGTATTTTCTTGTAACTTTTTTTTTCGAATAGATACCGCTTCTCCGGTCATTTCTTCTTCACATCTTCTTCACTGTAAACCAAAACTGTCACTAGAACTGTCAAAATAGATTCTTTCAGTTTTCAGATTAATCCAACAGGCTATGTATGTATTACGGTGACAATCCGCTCCTATGGAGCATTTTCTTTCCACTCATCCCGAATAGGTTTTCAGGTATTGGGGCAGTTTGTAATGGGCGTTTATCCTAATTTGATTGCTTCGGTCCTACTTTTTTTGATTTTTGATTCATTTTATATTGTTCAGTGATTACTGCCCAGCAATAAACGAGAGAAGTAACTCATACATTTATCGCACCTTCTTCCAATGTTTGAATTGATCACCCCGAACACAGCATACAACCAAAAGACGTTGGTCACGTGACAGACTCTATGGGGTGACATGTTCTTGTCTCTCCTTACGGTTATTCTCAGTTTTTCTCCAGGATTGTGGATATTCATTGTAATAAATCTAATATGCTACTACTGTTTCCACAAATCATCCAAATATCTTCTTGATGAACCTATGTATATTATTCAACCATTAAACTTAATCAAAGCACTGACCATTCTCATTTCCCACTTTTCTGGCTGAAATCGGTGGGATATATGATCTGCCTTGGTAGTTTACAGCCGAGGCCAAGCTACCGTCGAAATCCAGGGTCCATTTCCTTCATGATGCACCTCCCCATTGCATCAAGATAGCAAATACAAGGCTTGATCCCCAATTCTTGTGGCCTGGTAATATATAAATGACGAAGTAGATAGGAAGATTTTACCACAATGCACATATGTGAGTGCGTGAGTGTGTGTGTGTGTGTGGGGGGGGCTAAGTTGGACCAGACCTTGTGTCGAATTTGTTTCCCAGAAGTGAGCAGGAGAAACAATCTGACCTTTGCTGATGTTTGGTAGAAGCAACTATCTATTCCACCAAGTAATTTCAATTTCCAACTTGGCCTTTAGAGTCCTGACTTTTTATTTTACATCTTGTTTTCTTTTTCTCACGTGAATTCTATCATTTTTTCTCTTTCTACCAATCTACATTCTCCCCTACTTTCTCGGTTCTTCGTCTTGATATTACAATTAGTTTCTCTTACGTTCTCCTCATCTTCTTACATATTTCAGTTGCATCATTTCCTAAAAACCTTAAAAACAACAACTGCAGCAAACCATGTGAGATTCAGTTGGTGCCAAAACAGCACAGACATGAATCCCATACCTATAATTCAAAAGACGGCAAAAGTCATTTAGTCTTAGGTGTGGCTCATCTTCGCGCCTTCCCTGAGTTATGATTTACGTCTTCAGCTTTCATTTGAGCTTTTCTTCCTGGACGAGAACAGTATGAAAATATAGCATGAAATATTTCAGTTAAGACATTTTAGCTTGCAAGTTTGTTTGTTTTTTTGGGTTTTTTTTACCCAATGCTCTTTTGTTTCCAAGAATATTCCTACCCACAAATATAATCTTGAACGGAAATTAGAGTAACGGGCAGACATTACACACACACACGTACACACACGCACGCACGTTTATATATATATATTTGTTTATTTATTAGTATGCTTATGTGCTTGTGAAGGCACGTTTTTGCGTGCATACATTTCTTTGTGTGTATGTATGTATCATATGTCTGTGTGTATGCGTGTGTATGTGTGTGTATTACTTAAGTACCTGTATGTAAGTACTCTGATATATTTGTTTTCAGAAATATTTAAATCTACAGGCATAGAGACCCGTCTGCAGATATATATATATATATATATATATATATATATATATATATATATATATATATATATATATATATATATATATATATATATATTTATATATAGTTGGAAAAGCTTTACAGTCCTTGAACAGTCAACATTAAAACATTTTGTTTTCAAAAAGTTTGTGATGTTATTTCAGTCTTCTAATCCCCTAATATACGTCAATGCAATTTACATGATTTTTCTTCAATGCTTTTTTCCTCCATTTAATATCTACTATGTTATCATGGTACAGCGTACACATTTTTTTTGTTGTAATCATTAATTGTTTTCTATGTGAGTGTTTCTAGGATTTTGAAAACAAAAGAGTTATATTAACATGGCATCCCAGCAGTTGCTGTTAAAAACTATCCATTCTTGATTTTAAATCTAGGTCCTAAATCCAACTTTAGGTTTGTTGCTGCCTTTATTTATGTTCATATCCTAATTCAAGCTCCCCGGGGCATGCATTACTATAAGTTTTCCCTGATTCTCTTTCTTCATTAAGAAAACACAAGTCATCAATAAAACGAGTACAACCAAAAAAAAATGAACATTAATTCATCTGAAGTATATCTGAGCACTCTCATGAGTTCTCTCTTCCTCTGCCCGCTTGCTTTGAGATTTGTTGTCTTCTGTCGCCATTGTGAGAAGACTAAAATACGTCCATATAGGAGAGAGATAGAGAGAAGGGGTAGGCAGGCAAGCAATATGTACTGTAATATGGACCACATCCGATAAGTGTTCGATATGTTTGCCAGATATCATCCCCCATGGTTTATCACACGATTGTATTCCTTTTTGAACTGGTCTTTTAAATATTTCAACAGCCTTAAACAACGAATCAATGCCTTTCAACAAATCTAAATGATTCTACATTAAAAGTTGAAAAATGCAATTGCAATATACAGCAGGTGTATTTCATTTCAGTATAAATTCAAGAGTTGTCACTTCCTCGCATTTTCTTTCTTCGCTTCCTTAAATAATTTAAAATGCAAAACCATGCTGGGCGCTTTCCATTTGTTATTCTTATATTTTTATTTCATTTTTATCGATTTTGCCGTGGTTGAGTTTGCAACAATTGGAAATATAAAGAGCATTTTTATATATTTCAATTTGTTTTGAGGAAAGAAAGAAAATCATTGTCAGGATGAAAAGTTAGATCTTACATTTGAAATGACCATCTGTGCTGAATACAAAATGAATATTTGATAATTGTTGTTTGATTTCTTGAAGTACTGATTCTTTTTAAAGATAGAGTTACTTTCTTTTTCAATTCGTGTCGTTTACCTCAGCAAAGAAAATTTATGTTTCCCCACTTTGAACTTCTCCACTTTCTGTTGAACTGACTTGATACTGAAAAAAATGGTCGGACCTAATCTAAATCTATTTTTACTACATAAAGATGTAAGGGTGGTATAAGGAATGACCCACTGCACAGACACCAACACTTCAAAGCTGAGATGAAATGTGCAACAAGATGCTTTAGAAAGCACTGCAAAAAATTAATATTCATTTATCGTGGAAATTATCAATGCTGCTGCCATCTCTGATAGATTTTTTTAGTCATTTGGCTATTTAGCAAATGTTTTAGTTGTCGTTCCTCTAAGCCAGAATTAAGAACTTTATATAAAGGTCCAATTCTCTTATCCTACAAAGAAGACTAACAGTTAGCTAATATTTGCTGGGTCGTCGACAACAAATATATTGAAGACAAACGTACAACGATAAAGATAGAAAACGTAGAGCAGGAGAGAGTGAATTATTATATCTACCTAAGACAACAAATCTCCATTACATCCTCAAAAGAAGAAGAAATCAGACGAAGAATGACTCAAAGATGGTCAGTTTTCGGTAGAGCAAGTTCAACCTTCAAGAACAAGGAAAACCCCGTTAGTTTTGAAAAAAAGGGCATCCAACAAATATCACCTCTTGATATCAACTTATGGACCTGGAGCATCTTGTTCAACATCACATGGAGAAATCACAAGACAATACAATATATTGGGAGGAAAACAAGGCCGACACATCCGAGAATCCATGAAAAAAATCAAATGGCGATGGGCTGATGATGTTGCCAGAATGTCTGACATCCAATGGAGATCAGGCTCACAACGTAGATTCCTAGAGATTACCCAGCTAACCCGTGGCCGCCAAAATATAAGATGGCAAGACGAATTAGACAAGTTCAGAAAGTATTGGCTCCTGACGCCCATGATAAAGAGCTCTTGCAAATCGCGGGGAAGGCTCGTGTCTTACAATAGATGCTGAATAGCTGCTGCTGTTACTGTTGTAGATGATGGTGGAAAATGTAATTACGAACTATGCATTCTAATATGATTTCAATACAAGATATGATTTCACAGATTTTTTAAACGATAACATGATTAAGATGAATTCGACAAAGCAAATATTAAAGGTATTTCATAACAAGCTAATGTCGCAGACGTTGCATTTGAGGTAGTTAGATACTTTCAAACTGAATGTCAATGTTCAGTGACCTTTCACTCGATTAATCATAGCTCCATGAATATCAATAAGCACCTATCACATAGCAATGGTAAGAAAATTAATGTCGCTTACCAGTATGTGGGTGGTTCATCATCATCATCATCATCATCATCATCATCATCATCATCATCATCATCATCATCATCAAACTTTCAATATTTGTCGTTGGACTAGGATTTTCCCAAAGATTCGCCAAATATCTCAACGCCGGGCGATGCCACGTTGAGTGAACTTGTAACACCATTCCATTCATTCGTCAACTAATCTGCATATGACCCTGCCGTTAGGACATCAATATTCCGGAGGGCATTTTTTGCCGAAGTCATCAGTTGACACAAAGACAGGAAAAGGAGAGAGAACAAGAAGGAAGTATAATTTTTGAGGTGAAGGAGATGGTATTCACATCCTAATGTGGATGTGGGATTTCTTTCATATTCAATTGATGTGAACATTCCAGCTCTGTACATGATTAGATATAAACAAACTGAAAAGAAAATACACTTCAGCTGTCTTTCTTAATACACATGGATCCATTATGGAATAATAATTCTGACCGCTCAAGTCAGCGAGCTCGCACTAAATCTGCACAAATGAGAATTGGCTTTTATTAATTGCTATGACAAGCTTTCTTAAAATATTACCCGTTCCACACCCCGGAATATTCATCATCTTTATTATTCGTCTATTGTTAACATATCTTCCTTCCATTTGAATATACATCCCGTTTACTGTTTAGTCTAAATCAGCTCAAAACTTCTTAGGGCAAAGGAAGGTGGTGTAAATTGATATTATCACACAAATCGTAATCATCATCACATATATATATATATATATATATATATTGAAACACGAAACAGCTATATGGGAAACAACTGATGATTCCAAGAAGAGAAATGTAAAAGTATATGTAAAACAAGGATAATAACTCTGAAAAGAATTATATAGATTTTATTGACTAAAAATGGGGGGAAAAGTGAATAGAGTGACACAAAAGAAAAAAGAGGGACTGGAGTTACACAAACATTTAAAAAAATGTTTTTCAATGTTTGGTATTTCTAGACTCTCTCTCTCTCTCTCTCTCTCTCTCTCTCTCTCTCTCTCTCTCTCTCTCTTACTCTTTCTATATATATATATATATATAGAGAGAGAGAGACAGACAGACAGACAGAAAGAGGGATAGATAGATAGATAAATAGATAGAGAGATAGATAGATACTCCTTGTCATTTTTCACTGGCACACCTTCCTATAACATCCTTTCATCTTATGCCTGGTGTTTTCTCACTGCGTTTTGTGTCATAATTGCACCAATTGGTGAGTGTTTTGCTCCATCTGTTATCTGTTTTTGCTATGCAAGCAATTATTACCACATGCAACCGACGCTTGGGAAAAAAAGACTTAAAAATTTGAGGAGAAAAACGGGTCAATACTAAATTAACAATACTTCCAATTTTGTTTAAAAAATTTGCAAAATCATATCTTGCATTGAAATCATATCACAATGCATAGTTCGTGATTACATTTTTCATCATCATCTGCAGCAGCAAAAGCAGCAGCTATTTAATATTCATTGTTGAACATAAGTCTTTCTCAGGATTTGTAAGAGCTCTCTATCATGGGCCTCGGAACCCAAAACTTTCTGAACTTGTTTAATTCGTCTTGCCATCTTATATTCTGCCGGCCACAGTTTTGCGTGTGATCTCTACGCTGTGAGCCTGATATCCAGCGGATGTCTGACATTCTGGCAAAATGACAAGTTCTTTTTCCTGAAATACTGATTGCATCTCTACCTTCTATTGCCCAAATTGTATGTGACAAATACATTGTTTAGAGATGTTACTCAACACCGGATCAAAATTCGATTATAGCTATTGCTGCTTTAGTTACTATACGTGACAAGGATATGGGGATCAAAAACATGATATTTTTGAAGATCTGATTCTACATCTTGAATATCGTGCTTACATAAAGTCTCCTGGTGCATATGTTCTTTGGTACTAAGCAGCGAGCAGATGAAATAAGAAGTGACAAACACAAAGAATTGGATTGATTAGCGGATTTCCATTCATTCCCTTAAGCACTCCGTAAAAGACCCCGACAGAATCAATAAACTCAAGAAATCCGATAGAGGCGACTATAATAAACAGCAGGATTGCGAATGGGAAAGAAAATTGCAAGGAAAAAAGGAAGAAAGGAAAAAGTAGAGATAGGAAGAAATGGATAAAGACAGAGAAAGAGAACCAGAACAAAGGAAGAACGAAAAAGACAATAAGAATGAAAAACGAATGATATGTTGCGAAAGAGGAGTGATTGAGAGAAAAAAGAACAAAAGAGACAGAGAATGAAAAGGAGAGGAAAAGAGCGATAGAGACGTAGAGAGAGTTGGGATCGAGATATAGAAGAAGAGGAAAAATCAAATGAAGAAAGAAAGTGTATTGAAGTGACCTTAAAAAACAAGGTGAGAGCAAATATATAGAGGCAAGAAATAATGAATGAATGAAAGGAAGGAAGGACATAAGAAACGAAAAAAAGAAAGTATGTATGAAAAAAAGATATAAGCAGCGAGAGAGAGTATCAAAAAAAATAAAGAGGAGAATGAATAGAGACGAATAAAGAAAGAACGAAAAAGAGGAATAAGATATGAAATGCAGAGAGAGAGAGAGAATGAAAGAAAGGAAGGAAACGAAAGAGGGAGAAAAATGAATAGAAGGAGAATGATAGAAAGAAGGAAGAAAAATAAATAGATGAATGGGGACGAATAGAGGAAGAAAAAAGAAAGAAAGCGTTAAGGACAGGGAGAGAACGAGGAATGAATATAAATGAGGAAAGTGATCGAAGAAGAAGAAAAAGAAGAAGAAGAAGAAGAAGAAGAAGAAGAAGAAGAAGAAGAAGAAGAAGAAGAAGAAGAAGAAGAAGAAGAAAGGAAAAAAGAAAAGAAAAAAAGGAAGAAAAAAGTCTTGAAATACAAGTAATTGCTATATATGTTATGTGTTATTTTCCCCTGATCCGGACGTGCGTAAGAGTTCAAACCAAAGTTTTGATTTCAGCTTCTGATTCCGGTCCTGGATCGAATATGAGCCCATCCGGTTATATTGCTTCATCCCTCTGGTGTTGTCGCCGATTAACGGCCAGCATAGTCCAATGAAAGAGGAACCCTCACCGACTGATAGGCCAGGCTCTCACAAACAAATTGCTTGCCAGGAATCAAAGATTTTAACAGATTGATTCGCTCTTCCCGATATTGATTTCGGATTGTACCCGTTCGAGAAAACAAGAGCCGTAACAGTAACAACAAAATCGTAATAGGTTTTAATTGCATCCGTGCCTCTCTCTGGAAACCAAGATTGATAACTGTTACCCGTCTATCGATGGATAAACACTGGAGCAGCACGCGCACAAACAAGGGCAGGGGCTAAGCGCTAACACGTAAAGAGCAAGCACACTTTCATATAAACCCCATATGCCATCATTGACGGGTGTCTGTGTTTGCGTAGTCAGAGTATTCAATTACGTTATCTGGACGTCTGAATGTAGGTGCTGATATATATATATATATATATATATATATATATATATATATATATATATATATATATGTTCCTTGCCAGATCGACTGGTTTGGATTTAGTAAGTGTACTAGAGTTAATCAAACGATACAATACAAGAGAACATAGCGGCTGACCGGTGAAATGTCTTTTCGCTGGACATTCTGAGTGGACCGTGATTCAAGACCGTTGATTACGATGGAGACAATGAAAGCAACGTACAGAGAATTCGCATAAATACCCTGCTCTTATTGTCGCTGCAACCTACACAAGTTTGAATGATTTCTAGAATTTGTAGCCTTGTCCCAGTCAGACCCAGACAATTTGACAAAAAGACATTTTGTCTCTTGTCGGACTTCTCAGCCCCTATCCTTCAACTGCCAAACAATATGTCACCCAAACCAATGACCAGAGCGAGTTGTGTTGTTTCCTGCTAACATCACTATAGACAATAGATCCTTTGCTGCTACAAGTATTTCTATAGACAGACAAACTTATTTGTTACACTCTACATAGATCACCAAACAATAATTCATCGTTGGAAGGTAATAATTCATCATTAAGAATCGATCAGTGAACCAATTTTATAGCAATTTAAACTAATTGAAAAGCGAGGATTATTGCTTCGTACATGTGCAGCGATAAACGAGTTATACCGTGAAATCAGAATTAATTGAAGCTGGGATACATTTTATATGATTAGACGTCTCGGTTCTTCCTAAATTATCCCATTGTTTTCTCTTTTTATTTCTCTTTTGGAAACTTTCGACCAAAACTGTCAACATAGGTTTCTTCCAGTTTTTTAAGTTTTCAAATTGTTCCGGATAGCCAGCTGGCTATGTATGTCTCGTGGGTACATGCCTCTCTAACAGAGGTAGGGAGCTGAAATTTTGATCACTTTACACCCTATTATGTCAACAAAAACATGTCCACGTAATTCCTTTGAAAATTTAGATATTTGGTGATTCCCTTCAAGCAAGAGAATAAAAAAAGCATTAAAACCTATGCACTCAACAACTTCTCATGTATTACCGACGGCTTGTACAATCATCCAGGGTTGCTAGAAAATGTATCTGACTTCCCACGCTGAATTACGAACACGTTTTTCATCAATCACTCGATGCAACTTTTTCCATTTAGTTTAATGGATGGTATGTCCACCAGTCATGTGATCCGACCTCTGTGTTTTTACTCATTGTAACATACACTCAGTGTTCGATAGTCGATAAAGGTTTTCGATTTTTTATCAGAGCCACAGATTCACTCTACAACTCGAGTTGAATCAGTACCTGCCGCTACATTTAGATAGAACCGCCATGGACTAGTATTTTATTTCCGACCTCAAAGTACAAAGTGAATGTAGAAAATTACATGCAAATCAGTCAGAGAAAAGGAAGGTAGTATAATGTTTGTAGTTTTATCTTGTAGTTGGAAGTAAATTGAACAAAAATGGACAAATTGTGTGTCTTGGAGCTCAGTAGTTTAACACAATGAATTTTCCTAGACCTCTTCCTTTCAACTTTATTTGTCGATTCATTTCTCTTTTTATTCCTCTTTCTTCCCTTCTTTCTTTTCCCTAAAACGAATATTAAGACTTGCGTTTTCACTGAATTATATTAGGTCATTTGTAAATATAATAACCATGCTGTCTTTCTTGTCCCCAATCTTCATTTTACCTGTCTTTATGTATCTTTTGAATTATATGCAAACCCATAATCTATTTTCCTAACAGACCCAGGCGTTTCTAAGTTCATACCAATGGTCCTCAAGGTGATCATGCACCTGTTTCAGATCCCACATTTCTTGACACACCCCCCATTTTAAATTCTCATTTAGTTTTTTTTTTTTTTTCGCTCTCATAATTCCCCTCAAAAGTTCTTCTCGTTGAGGAAGTCATCCTCTAAAAACAGATGATTCTCGTTTGAGAATAATCAGTTTATGTTCGAGAAAGCATCCATATCTTTTCTGTGGATATTTGCTTTCTTCATTTCTACCTCGTATTCTCCTCTTTTTTTTTTCATCCCTCATTTTTTTAAAAACTGTTGACTATGCAGGACGATTGTCATTTGTTTTGGGGTTTCTCTCTTTATTACATTTTCCTTGCATTTCACGTCATCTTACGTTCCTAATTTACAGCGACATTCTACTGATACTTACACAAACTCCTTTTTTTCCTATATTAGATACCATCAAAAAAAAGTCACCAAAACCGTATACTTAGCTTTCCTTCAGTTTTTGAATTAGTCCCTCTGTCTGGCCAGTCGGCTATCACATATACAGCCAGCATCAATTGAATTAGGTTGCCGAAAATTCAAGCATTTATTGTTTATTATGTTTTGGAAGAACTTTATTTTATCTTTCAATATTCCCCGCCCCCCAAATATTTCGGTAGGTTGTTCAGTTTACAATGTAAGGTTATGCTAAATTGTTTCTTTAATTCAAATCTTATTCATGCTTCTTTTGTTGATTCATCCCAACAAAACTTGATATAAGCCTTTATTTCCATTTTTTGATCATCCACAAAACGACATGCTGCCAAAAGATATCTGTATATAACCAATACACAGATTAAGTATAAATCTTATCTGAAGAATATGGATTCGTTTGAAAGACCACCCATGATTATTGAAGTATTTTAAAACGGTGATAACTTGAATTCAAAGTGTAAGGTTAGCCTACTTCCCTATTTGTATGATTGATCATCCCAAGCACAATATGCTACCAAAAGACGTTGGCCATGTGTCATTTTCTATCGAGCGACCAACCACTCTTGTTCTTTTTATCATGTTATTTTGTATTCTCTATCATCTTTGTTGAAGGCATTCAACTATTCCCAGATTATTTGCTGCTTTTCCGAATACTTTTTTTCGCTTAGCTGCTCCCTTTATTTAATCTAATACTTTCTATTGGGCTTCCTTTTGAGATTCTTTCAAATTCTACATTAGTTTGCAATTCATCCGAAACACTCTTATTTGAATTCTTAAATCTTTTGCTGCCGGTATTGTTCGCGGCGTCCTCTCTGAAAAGATTGTCTACACTTTCAAATCGTTTCCATACAAATAAAAAGAATACCATAAAAGCCATTGGGGATGTATCGTGGAAAATAAGTTCTGTAAAGTATCTATTCTTCTTGGCATTGAAAATATTAAGAGTTGCAATCGTATGACTATAATTAAATTTGAGCGGACTATTCAAGCTCATTGTGTCACTTAATCTCCATAAGAAGACTCAATCCCTTCCCTTTCATCAGGATGTATATGTCTCGCTGTTACGTTGTTTTTGCAATCGAAAGCTCACTTCTACAAACAGAGACACGTATTTAGTTTCCATCGGTTTTTGGTGTTTATAATGAAATTAATGAGATTTACTTAACCATCTTCAGTCTACGCTCTTACTTATGGTTATTGTTAACTAAGTCCTGGCGAGATTCGAACTCATATGGATAATATGCTTTCAATGAATTTTTTATTCATTCCATCAGTACCCATACACATAAAGATGATTCGTTTTGGCATTATATTTTTCGTAAAAAGATAAAGTATGTCGATGATATCAAATAATCTACGGGGAGAATTTCATTTTTTTTTTTTTTTTTTGTAAACATATCACAACTTAAATCAAGTTGATCAGTTCTTCTGGCCAGTTTTAAAGCTGAAAAATCGATCCATAGACAAAGAACAAAGAAATAGACTTTGGAAAATATTCGAACGCCAACCCATATTGCAGAAAAATTCTTCAGAAATGTCAATGTTCCAAATTCACGTCATCTAACTTGTATAAGATCGAAAACGCCGGAGAAACTACTGACTACAAGATACTTTGATAAAAGGCAATAGTGAAGCTGATTGTGGTCTGAAATTATTTGAAAACAATAAATAAGTATTTTCCATTAATTGACAGTTCACTCTTCCCCAACTAATTTTCGTCCACGTACTTGCATGAGCACACACGCACACACACATCATACTTGAATACAAATTAATAATAGTGGAAATAAACTAGATATTGTAAGTGTTATGTTCACGGAATTATTGCTCTTGAATCAAGCAAGGAATCACTCTAGGATGACAAGCTTTTATTAGAGCAACTTCAGTCTTGGAGATTATCATGATGACTATTATCAATACAGCACGTACCCTATCCCTTTCTCTCTATAAAACCCAGCGTCCAACGCCCCAACATCGCAAACTATGATGACTCAGCCTAAGATGCCATCTCTATTTCGGAGGTCTGCTAATGCTAAAAAAATCCAGCCTTGATGAAAATTGAGGGGTTACTGCTTTTTCACTTTCAGCATATTTGTTTTCGGAAGGTGGTGGTGGTGGTGGTGGTGTTGGTTGTTGTTGTTGTTGTTGTTGTTGTTTCTTCTTCTTCTTCTTCGTCTTCTTCTTCTTCTTCTTCTTCTTCTTCTTCTTCTTATTATTATTATTATTATTATTATTATTATTATTATTATTATTATTGGAGCTAACAATTATCTATTCTCAGTCCCATTTAGGTTGGGGTTCTACGCCAATCATTTTTCTCAAATAAGTTGCATTGAATGTTGTCTGTTTGAGCTGACATTTGGTAACGAGGACATTTTTGCCCACGTACGGTTTTTTTTTTCTACATCGAACGGTAAAAATCCCCCTCAAGCTTTAGCATTTCTTGCTTAGAAAATAGACACCCATCTTTGTGAGTGCAAAAACACTAAAACTGTCTGAACTGGCTCAAAGTAGCCTTGAATATTGAATGTATAGATTTGATCAAAAAAAATATTCGCATTAGAATTTAATATTGGCCTGAGAAATCAAATTTTAACTAATCAGTTTATAGCACCATAGATATAAATGCAATTTGCTTACTGATTGTGCAAAGTGTGATAATACTACAACCAGATGAAACCAAAGTTGTGGGCGCCCAGTATGAATACTCTACCTCCCGATGGACGAGAAACCCTGAGCTATGATATTTTTTTACGTCCAGAAACAGTAGTTTGAGGGGTAAACTTGCAGACCCAATGCTACATGATTGTGTAACTATCCTGACTAAGTTAAGTAAGGGACATCAACATTAGTATTGTGCTCAAAATACGGACACGTAACATGTAATTCCAACTGCGTCTTTCGGCATAGCCCTCACAAATGGTGCTCCATTCAGTTTATTTGCACTGTTTGAAATCACAGACATTTTGGGTGGAAATTCATATATTCACGCAGGTATTTAAATAGATGGCAATAGCTATGTAGTTCATAGAAAGATAATACAACAGAGATACATTGACACATTTTGTGAAGAATATATACATATACATGCACACACGCACATACACACATACATATATATATATATATATTGCGAAATAATTGATTCGCTACACGAAACGCTCATGTTTCTCCCCTTTCCAGCCTACATCAGGCTCTACTCAAATCATTGTTGGAAGCATCAAGCACTAAATGAAGTATCCACATCGCACATCAAATATGCAATTACTGATTTGTACTTGTATTTGTATACACACATACACACACACACACACACACACACACACACACATATATATATATATATATATATATATATATATATATATATATATATATATATATATATATATGTATGTATATATATATATATAGATTGATAGATAGATAGATTGATAGATAAATCGAGATTAAGAATAGTTATATAAATAGATAACATTATATATTTAATTGAAAAGGAGATAAGAAAGATATAAATTGGTGCATTTTTGAAGGACACACACACACACACACACACACATATATATATATATATATATATATATATATATATATATATATATAGATAGATAGATAGATAGATAGATAGATAGATAGAGAGAGAGAGAGAGAGAGAGAGAGAGAGGGATTAAGAATAGAAATTTACAGATTGGAATAGGTAAACAGATATTCATTGACACAGAGCAAACATTCATACGTAATCAAATATCACTTAAATTGACTCCAATGACAAACAAAATTCACTTAGCGTAATGAAATTTCTCTATAGCATAAAACTTGTTCCAACATTGAAGATCAAATATCGATAAAAAAATTATCATGGAAGTCTACAGGAAAAATGAATAAATATTTTAAAACAGTAAAGAAAATTTTCCAACTTTATTGCGATGAAAATATCTTCTGTGTGAGTTCTGGTTAGTTTTATGAACTGTTTAAATTGTTATTACAACATTTCTATAAAATATTATTGGAAACTGAGTGAATTCGCATCCACTTACCACAGTGCAAATGGGAATATATGTTTATTGATTTCTGATATTTTTCGAATTTCAATTTATCTTATTGTTTGTATTGATCTCAGATGACTTTACTTCCTTTTTATTCATCTGTATCATTGAAAAATATTCAATGCACGGATTGAATATAAAATTTAAAAAAACAAAAACGAAAATAAAAAACGTTTCCTGTCTCATGAACAAGCGTATATGAACTAGATTATTCAAGTTACATATACACCGTGTTATGCGACAAGTATGGATTCATTTAAAAGACTATTCATGATTATCGAAGGATTATAAAACATTATACACTAAGAGAACCTCACTCAATTCGAATATGAGTAAAAGATTATATATGCTTGTTTACAGAAAGAAAAACTTATTAGATTTATGCAATAGTTTCCAGCATATATTCAGAAAACAATTTTCAAGTAAATTTATTGCTATGAATGTAGTTTCGTGGCTTCCTCTGATTTTACGCCTCTTTTCAGGTTAATTGAGATTTCCATCAGAAGAGAACGATAGAGATAGATAAAAAGTTGAAGGGGGGGTGTATGTATCCATGTACGTGGGTGTCAGATTTGGTTTAAAACAAAAAGAATCGGTGTCTTATAGGGTTCAGGGATGATTGTATATATGTTCGTGATTATAAGGCTTGTCTGAGATATGAAGAGCCAAAGAGAAGAAGGGTCAGGATTAAAATGGTCAGTTTTCAAGGAAATTCGCATGGCTGCTGGCTTTACTTTTAAACAGAGACATGATGTCTAGCATCTGACGGTGAGTTGCTGACATATGGGGGGATGGGAATGATAGGTTAATTTTTTCTTCTCAAGGAGAGATGGTATACGATCTTATATCTCTTATTGCTGGATAAAAGGAGTTTTTTGTCATTTTATCTATATTGCCGCGAAGTATTCACGACCGTGTTTTATGCAAGTCACTCTTAATGTGTCGTATTTCAATGTGTCGTCTTTTAACTATTCATCAGGAAAATACTAGGATACATTTAAGGAAAAGAAAAAGAAGTCTTACCACCATCAACCAAAGATAGAAATAAAAACACATCTTACTCCCGATATACATCAACACCTATTCATTAACACTCCAATAAAAACCATAGTCAAACTAATCTCTCCAGAAAACCAACCCTTTTCACCTTGACCTCTCCCCTCCCTGTTCTTTTGCATCCTAGACAAGTCTAATACTCACAGACATAGAAGCAAACATCCCCTGAACCCTCCTCTCGAAAACCCTTCTTATTTCGGACCGAACTTCAATGTTACCTACATTGACGCAAACACTTAACCTCGAACTCCTACGAAGGAAACAACAGCACAGTGATATCCCCATTTATTTTTATTACACTCAAACGTGTGAACTGCACACATTTTTTTCTGAACCGATGCGTATTCTTTCTGAAAAAGATGGCTGGCAACCATCAGAACGGATCGAAACATTCCTTCGCAACCGTGATTTTCGAGATGTGACCCCTAATTTTTCTTTCATTTTATTATCATTTCATCAACATTTTGTAGGATCACCACACATCCATATAACACACACGCACGCACGCACGCACACACACATATATTTATTTATATTTAAATATCTGTGTGTGTGTGTGTGTGTGTAAGATGCTAATAAAATGTTGTATAAATAACACTGATCAGATTAAAAATGGCTTTAAAAGCACATGGTCGTGGATACTTTGGGACTATAAAAGATTTTTGCTGCATTCACAAAACGAAAGATTTCTACATATATGTTGTTTTATTTATGAGGATTATAGTTTTCCTGATATTTCCTCTTCAACTATCAATGTTCATTTCTTCAGCAGAAGTAAAGAGGTTCTTATGACACAGTCGTAAAATATCTATTTTTCAATGTACGTTTCCCAGACAATATTAAATCAATCTTATTATCGATGGTATTTTCTTTATATTACTTTTCCGCATCAAAGTGCACATTTTTACTGGAGATAATCTTTTTGCATTAAACTAAGAAAACAAAGATATAATCTTTTTTAATATCACGCACATCATCTTCAGTTAACCTGTGTGTGTAAATTCAAGATCGAAGAAACTTGATAAACCATTTTGTTAGATGCCGATAAAGTTCCGTGATTCCATTTTACATACCACCAAGTAGTTCAACTACTTACCTTTATTTCTATGATCAATAAATAGACTTATGATCTCCTCTTCATCAACAAATCAAATGCGTGTGGATGTTTGTCATGGATTATTGTAAATCTCTTCAATACATTTTAGCGATTAGTTGCTTAATTACTGATTCTATATTCTTGTATCTTTTAAATTAATTTGAATCCAGCAATCCACGTTATTTTGAATTTTATTTGATCTATTTATCACCCACTCAATATCCATATATATATATATATATATATACATATATATATATATATATATATATATATATATATATATATATGTATATATATATATGTATATATGTATATATATATATATATATATATATATATATATATATATATATATATATATATATATATATATATATATATATATATAAAGTACAGACACTTGCTCATAGAATTTATGAATAATATATAATAATTCTTGACTATTTTCCTGAATAAAGAGAGCTACGACTTATAAGTCATTCTAAGATGATACATTGTAATTTTTCAGATCTGTAACGTATAGAAAACATGCATATGTAACTGATTTATTTTGCTAACTAACGTCCCTGGCATAGAATAAAGACAGCCAGTACATTCTTACCTAATATTTTTTCCCTTACA
Source organism: Thysanoteuthis rhombus (assembly GCA_963457665.1). Lineage (NCBI taxonomy): Eukaryota > Metazoa > Mollusca > Cephalopoda > Oegopsida > Thysanoteuthidae > Thysanoteuthis > Thysanoteuthis major. The sequence goes on from OY735208.1 coordinate 64,409,912, forward strand.
ATTATTTCAATCTTTTGCTTATTTAGTCTTGCAATTCTTTCACCAACTTCTTCCATATCTGGTTAAAGTAGTTTCGTTTCCATTCGGACGAATTCACTTTCGATCTGTAATCTGGCTGTTATTTCTCTCTTCAACAATGTCCCCTTCATGTATTCTTTACTTCTCATTTCATTTATTCTCTCTTTGCTTTTTTTCTCTCATTTTGTACCGTTTCTTCTTACCTGTTAAACGTTATTTCCTTTATCCGAATCGTCTCTCTTTTTTTTCTTGAAGCTCTCAATCTTTGCCTGAACCCTTTTTTCCATGTATTCCCTCTCTGTTTTTACATCTCTGTTCTCATTTTGCTAACATCACTCCTATTAAAACGTGTTTTTAATCAATTCTTATTTCTCTTTTCTTTGTTCTTTATCTTTCCCTGTTATATCTTCTTTTGAATGAGACTTCTCTACTTACTACTTTTCCTCAATATTTTTTCCTTCAATTTTCAGTACCGCCTTTGTCCTTTTACTTAGGACTGTTTTTAATAGATGTCATTTTCAGTGCACTG
>OY735208.1:64412958-64532958 GCA_963457665.1 Thysanoteuthis rhombus
ACAAGATGCACACACACACATACACACACACACACGAACACACACACACACACACACACACACACACATATATACATATATGAATATGAAGACTGCAATGTTGACTAGACTTACATGACGTATCAACCAATCCATCAACCTATATACTTTAGCAAAAAAAGTCGGATCATTTTTGAAATATCATTATCACCAGGGATTTGAAGGCAATACGAACCTTTTTACTCAACAGCATACTGACATATCTTCATTATTGCTCGGTTTTAGTTTAACCACCTGGGATGATGTAAAAAAATGGAAGACGTATGTAAATGTGTGTGTCTGTGTGTGTGTGTGACAGAGAGAGAGAAAGAGAGAAAGACAGAGAGGGGGAAGACAATGTGTGTGTTTGATTGCATGTGCACGTGTGTGTGTGTGCGTTGTGTGCCTTTGCTCTCAACCCCTACTGACCAACTCCAAATCTAATCAGAATCTGAAATCTGAAATCGGAAATGCCCCAAGAGAAACGTGAGCAATGTCCTCACACTAGTCCCATTTGTGCATAAGAACTAAATTAGATATAAAGATCACAAGCTTTCAAAATGGCGTCACTTAATCCATTCCGTACTATCATAACTGTAACTGTGGGGCGAACTGAATTCATACATTTCCCGATGGTATTGGAATGATGTGTACACAAACTGTTCAAGTTAGAGTTTGAACTCAGCTCGTCAAGTCTATACTCTGTGCTTGATATATATATATATATATATATATATATATATATATATATATATATATATATATATAATAATTGATAAGTTTATCATTTGCACACAATTGCTTATAATGTATATATATATATATATCTATATATATAAACTTAGATACACACACACATACACACACACACTCACACACACACTCACACACACATATACACATATATATATATCGATCAATATATATATATATATATATATATATATATATATATATATATATATATATATATGTGTGTGTGTGTGTGTGTGTATATATATATACATCGACCATTCTGTAGCTCAATTCATCAAAAATAGATTTAAAATTGGAAATACGCCATTTGCAAAAATGAAATGTCCACGCACTCGCGTATTGAACGATACTAAACCAAAATGTCTCAATATTACAACAAAAATATGTGTTAATTTGATTGCAACATATAATTTCCAAAAGTCACGTTCTATTTCTAAATCAGGTTTTTGTATTATTTTCTATAATAATTCAATTATTTTGCCTTTGTTTCCTCTGACGTCTTTTCACCACATATGTAGCAGACAGATCGCGTTCAACGTCAGAATCACCTCATTAAAATCTACAGAGACAACGGTGATTGTTGAAAGGCCTCATCAACTCTTTCATATGAAATTCAATAAAAACATAGTCCGTGTAAGTGTAATACTCTTAGATTTTTAATGTCTCTCACTTAATCTGACAAAGAGAGATTCTCGTGACGATTTTATTTTCTCGAACTGTTTTCCCTTTTTCTTGCTATGAATTCTTTCGACATACTTTTGTTCTGCCCCAGACGGATGTAAATGAACAAGAGAAAAGTACGAATAAGGTTTCATCATAAGATTACTCATACGAGAGATATAATCTACTATGATTTTGTATAGGATTCACCGTCATTTTTCACGTTTTTTATTCTTATAACTGCAATAGAAAATACTACTTTTACTATTATTTCTCAGCCTGTTGTAATTGATTGCTTCTATCCAAAAGAGCTGAGTGTGGGAACAAAAACTGTTTTCATTACAAATGTACGATGGACTCGATGAATAGCAAGAGCTAGATAAGTCATGAAATTGATATCAAGAGTCAAATCCATAGAAAATTATCTGAAATAGCAATTGTTAAACTACAATCATGGACATTGGCACATTTTAACGTTATGTATAACGGGTAAAAAGAAAGATAATATAAGTAATATAAAGATAAAAGAAACATGTTTTCACAACTCACATGTAATTTGAAAGACCAATTCGGAAATATGCCCTGCACCATAATATTGAGACCCTTTCCTCATAGTTAGCTCCACACCCCCTTTGACAATGATGACTGACTCCAAACGTTTCCTACAGGCATCTATAAGCGTCTGATACTCGTCAGCAGGTAGTTTATCCTACTTGTCTTTTTATTTTGTTTCAAGCTCTTGAATATTTGCAATATTCCTTCGGTGTATGTTAAGCTGTATATGGGTGAGAGATATTAATTGGTTTTAACAAGCATCGACTCATAGCCACGAATAGGTAACTTCATCAGTGATTGTCTGCGACTGACTATTTTGCTAGTAGGTGCACTGACATGATGCATCCTGAATCAATTTGTCTCTGTCTTTCCACTGCATGCAATTCCGACTTATCAAAGGTTCGTGTGAATGGAGGGGAAGAAAACAAGTCTTTAACATTTCAAATTCTGGTCCCGTTTTCTTGATTAGTTTTAGTCATCAAACTTTTTTACTCTCACCAGATCGCAAATGTGGATGATTGAAACTTCATCAATATTATCCTACCCCTTTCGTTCTCTCTTGAGGAAAAAAGCAAGGATTTCACCGGTGACCGACACACACACACACACACACACACACACACACACACAACTTTAAACGCTAAGCATATTGAAAAACTTTTTCAAAATTTGCCTGTGTCACTATGTATATATGTAACAACGGACACTGGACATATTCATTATCAGGTTTGTTATTCAGAAACATTATAATACATCATTCGCACTACCTCCCCTTACATCAAAGCAACATAACGTTAAATTGCACTCGAAGCGACGATAATTCAATTTGTTGAATAGCAGAAAATTACGCAAGACTGAAGAGCAGATTTGGGCGATGTGTAAACGAAGCGAAAGTTGTCCGAGAATCATAGGTAGTTTCAATGATTATGTCATGATGGGAATAACAGTTATTGGAAGAGATCACTAAGGATTAAAATGTTTGTTTGAAATTCATGGAAACAATATCTCATCACTTTGTGGAATTCATAATTTTAGAAAAAGTGATTATTACCTCCCACTCAGCCACCATCAAATGATGATTCATGAATCAGGCATGATTTCAGATCTGAAACATCATTAACACTAATCTCCATGATATCACTAGGCATGGCTGGTTGATTGTGTAGTTGTATCAGATCAGATTATATATATATATATATATATATATATATATATATATATATATATATATATATATATATATATATATATAAAATATGTACATGTGCTACTGTCAAGGGGAATGGCTGAAATACGCAGGAATTCTTATCCTCACTTGTATTTGGTTGCAAAAATTCTTCACAACAATGGTTGATTGCTCATAAGTGGCAGCTGGTCTGCTTATTACGTTAGTTCTTTGTTGTTGTTCCCTTAACCGAAGTTTAATAGCTATCAAAAATGAATCAAGCCTTTACATATTTAATTCTTTGATGATAAAGCTAAAATAGGAAAATGGTTAAGGTTCACCAAGGTAGTCGCATATCTGTCACTGTATTTGAAGCTGGGTATTCGAATCAAAAGGCCAGGCTTTTTCATGCTGATTTTTCAGTCAGGTTGATAGGTATGCAGGCTCTGTGAACTTGGAATAAGTGAATAAGACAATAGTCCTATCGTCTTTAATCTTTGATTTGACGTTGTATCCCACAAACAACGTTTATTAAATAACACGTGTGCTTTAAAACATGAAGTAATAATGAATAATCAAGGTCTGTACATTTTTGTATAGAGTGTGCGATCTTGACTTGTTTCTCTGCATTTTGATTTAGTTACAGATTCAGCTTAGGTTAAGAAATAACTATAAGAATTAATTTCAGATTTTAAAAAAAACAGGTTAAAGGATTCTATTTCCATACACCTTTATTCTTTTCAACTCACTTTCTCGATATTCACTGCATTTTTAACTTATCATAGTTCTCTCATACGTATACTCTCTTGTTACGTATTTAATTTTCCTCTTCTCCTCATTTATTTCCTTTCATCAAATTCTTTCTTTCTCGTTTTGTAATTCATTTCTTTTCACCCGTTTTGATTGACTCGTCCATTTAACGCATAACGATCGAGTTATCACTAAGTGATCAGATTCTGCTGTTTCAGACTTTGATTTGATTGATGAACATCTGTCATTCAATCTGTTGTGGAATGGTCGAATCTCTTTTAAGTTGGCAAAAATATCTTGAAAAAAGATTTGCTTAAAAAAAGTTATCTTCAAAGAGCTCCAAAAGGAAAAACCGAAAAAGAATTCCGATCTTATCGTTTCATCTTGTTCTTCCAACGTTTACGGATTAGATTAAAAGCCCTAGATGATACAAATATAGAAACATGCAGAAAGTCTGTATAGAACAGATAGAAACAGCATAAAAAGAAACGTTGTTTTAATACGAGCATGTCATAACGGAAGTGGAAGTTGAAATACTGTACAGGAAACCATGCTCAGAGAAGTCTTTCACAAAAGGAGAAATTTGTTCACGAGTAAACAGGAGAGGAAACTGAAGGAAAACTATGAAATATTTTGGTTTAGAATATTGCTTTTCAGATCGAGTAGCAAATAAAAACGCAGTAGTTTTTGTTTTTTTTTACAGTTTGGGAAACAAAAATAACTATAACTTTTTTTATATATAAAAGTAGTGTTTATTTCTCATATACACTCAGGGTAGGAGCAGCAATTTTTAGCAGCTGTAAAAAAATTATTTAGGGTCATGAAAGAAGGAAACTTGTAGAAGATTACCAAAACATTATTACTTGGTTAGTGTTTTGATTCATCATAAGTAGTTAGTTGCTTCTTATTGCAACTCATTCAAAAGGAAAAAAAAACGAAAAAAATTGGATGAAACATGATACTCGACAAAATTTCATCTGATAAGTAATAAATCAGATTGGTAACTGGTATTTGGTGAAATTTTGTTTCGAGAAAAGCTGTTGGTATCTGCGTAGAAATTCCAGATAAGGACAATAAAACCCTGGGATGAATACGTGGAACTGGAATTAAAACAACCTGCGTACACACAGGAAATTTTATGAGAGAGATTGCGAAGTGGAATATAAAGATAGCAAAATCAAAATGTTAAAGTGACAAAAGTTAACTTATGTAGATAAGCAAATGCATGAAGGTCAAGAAAATTGATTAACGCTTAAAACAATGGATAAATAAAAGTGAAGTAGATACTGATCCATGGTTCTAAAGAAAGTCAAAGAAGCCGATAAACTGATAATTAAAATTAGGTAAAGCATGTAGAGAAAAATGTGATGTTTTTCGATTCCCAGAGCCATACACATGAAAAAGAAGTACATATATATGTATGATGCTCATATATATATATATATATATATATATATATATATATATATATATATATATATATATACATATGTGTGTGTGTGTGTGTGTGTGTGTGTGTGTGTGTGTGTGAACATGTACATGATTGAATGTTATTATGGATTGCCAATGCATAAACTCTTGCCGACGGCTTTTAAAAGGAGAATTCGAAAAAAATATCATTTACCTGAACTATGATATCGATTAATAGCAGTCGGTAGAACGTAATTAATTTTCCGGCTTCAATGTCATCCCAGCAAGGATTGGTGTGGATAACTGAGGAAATTGAAGTAACTTTTCTTCTTTTTCTTATGTTGATCCTTTCATCAAACAAAAAACTACAAACTGCTTGGGAACGAGAGCGAACTTATCAGATTGAAGACACAATATGCAAAGAGGAAAAAATGGAGCACATGTTCAATCTCACCAAAAAATATCAAAAAATAGAACCTATTTTATGAAAAAAAAAGTGGTTACGTCACATTCCCAAACTAAACATTGGCGCAACTCAACAAAATTGGGCATAAATTTAACATAGTCAATAGAGGTGGGAAATATGTAGATCGGTTAGTAGCTGACAATACTGAGTAGTTCAATTTGGCAATTTGTTATTCATATATATTCCCTATATATATATATATATATATATATATATATATATATATATATATATATATATATATATATATACACAATACGTATCAGGAATATAATATAGATTGATAATATCAAATGCATGATTGGTTAATTTCCTAAAGTGCTCGGTACATTTAATATTAAACTTCAAGTATATATATATATATATATATATATATATATATATATATATATATATATATATATATATATATATATATATATATATATATATACATACATATATGCACATATATATATATATATATATATATATATATATATATATATATATATATATATATATATATATCGAAATTGTACGATAGGATAAGTTTCAGCTGGTCATGATATAAAATAACTTAAAAAAGGGATAAAAGGTTACAAGAAAGAAGAGCAAAACATTGGAGTACATGTTGATAAATAAAATGTCAATACATTTTGCACTTGCTACGGGCACTTGTTATGGCACAATACTCAACAAGCTTAACTCACAGACCTATTCCCAAAGGTTACGACTTCGATGCTACCAACTATTCCAATATATTGTGATAGTCTAATCTAATCTAATCTTGGCTGATATTTTGGCATAGCTCAGCGTGAAGGACATTAATAATAACATATATATATATATATATATATATATATATATATATATATATATATATACTTGCCGTTTCAACGAACATTTTCAAGTAAAAAAAATTGCTGACAAACTTGCTAAATAACAAATAAATATATATGATGTATAACAGTATGATTCGAAAAAAAGACTGCCAAATTGAACAACACTATGTTATCAGCTGCCAACAAATCTCTGTTGGATTGTCAAGTAATTGTGTACAAGTAGAAATGCTAGTAAAAAAAAACTTATCCTCTCCTTATTATGGTTTATCACAATGAACAAGATGTGTATTATGTCGCTTTCCTGTAATCTTCACTTCTGAAATAGAAAAAAAAAACTGTTCTGGGAAATCAGATAGAAGAGAGATAGAAAAGAAAAAGAGAAAATGAGACAGATAGTGAAAGAGGGAGGAATGTTTCTCTGCTATTTTTTTCTTTTTTGTTTCTCGTTGTTCTGATCAGGACATATCTTATCGAACCCAGAAATGATGTTTCGCGGCGAAAGTTCTGAAAAAAAAAATATTTGCCATCACATATAGTTTGAATTTACTTCGTTTTTTCACCACAGTGCATTTTTTTTTCTCTTCATGCTCACAAACGTGATTATAGAGAGTAGGTCTGTCATGCCTGATCAAAGTTATTGTTAAATGTAACAGGTCACTTGAACACGTTATTACAGACAATAACTAGACAGGTAATCACTCAAACTTATTGTTATGTATTGTGCGTTGTAGACATTTGTCTATTCACTTATCCAAATATGTATATATATATATATATATATATATATATATATATATATATATATATATATATATGTATATATATGTGTGTGTGTGTGTGTGTTGTGTGCAAACATGCAATAAATTCGACGAGTACACACGTCTACATGTGTTTTTGTACTGATCTACACATTTATGTAGCGTATTTCTGGATGCAGCAGACGCTCCAAAATATAGGATGCCATTCAAGCGCACTAGGAATTATGTTTGCAAAATACAATCTAGATGGATTTTTTAAAGTCTTCCAATGTTCCCTATAGAGAGGAATCAAGGTCCTAGAACTTGACCTCAAGATTTATCTTCACCATTTGAGATTAAAAGATATTTGGATGTCAACTACCAAACACACACACATACACATATATATGTATATGTGTGTGTGTATTTGTGTGTGTGTATTTTTGTGTGCGTGTGTGTGTTAGATGAGTTGCTACATAGGTGGTATGAGTTATTGCTATATCATCCGCCGAAAAATGGACCCTTATACGTATTTACGAACCCGATCCGTATTAGTGGAGATTCCTGAAGCAATATTCTATCAGACAGCGATTCATCAAATTTAGTTTTGTTCAATGTCGTTACACTACAATTCATGGTTTATTTTCCTTACCGAATCATAAACTGAGATTTCATTCCAAGGAACAAAATCAAACTTTCTAGTTTTACAGCGGGCTTGTTATTGGATATCTTTCATGAAAACCGAAGTAGGACACATTTAGCATTGAAGAGAGTTAATTAGTTTTCAGAATAAAGATTTGGTTGTGGAGGAAAACTTACCAAAGATAACAATCCGTTACAAACGCAAAAATACATATGTAGCTTAGATTTTAGAGATATGCTTTCAATCAGTAACCTTTCCAAAATTAGTTTGATAATTAGATTTGAGATTGTTTTGGTATTGAAGTTACCTAATTGGTCTTATGACTATATGGATTTGGTTATGTGTGGTAAAAGACACCTGGTGAACACTTTTTACGATCGACATTTTCTTAAACATACGAACTTCGCTCTTACAACTATATTATCAATAAATGCACGGGTGATAACAAAGAATCGTGATCTTTCTCATCATCTGGATTCAAACTATTGATGCAGACGAGGTATCTGTCATCACTTTTCCATTGATCCTAAATCATCTTCTCAAATCTCTGCTCAAGCCTCTCTCTAATATTCGTTTTCTATATCGTAAAATTATGAAATGTTTGAATGTGACCCAGTTTATTTCCTCTGTGAGAAGTACAAGATATCCGGCAAAAACAAGATTTAAACCCTAACCCTTTCCTTGGTTTTATAATTCCATTTAAGCTTCGCTGTCTCTAAAGCGTTGGTTTCTATTTACACAAGGATTAGTGATTGTCTTCGACGTATCTTTGTTAAGACGACGCCACCTAGGTTTGACTAATCCGGTTATTTATCATTGCGAATTAGATGTCCGTTCCTAGCTTATATGCTTGACAATCAGTTTACTCGTTGCTGTTCCTTTCTGTCAGGTTTTTAATCCTTTTATTTGTCAGCAACTACATTATTACTCTTTATTATTATTATTATTATTACTATTATTATTATTATTATTATTATTATTATTATTATTATTATTATTATTATTTTCATTTTTATTATTATTATTATTATTATTATTATTATTATTATTATTATTATTATTATTATTATTATTATTATTATTGATTTTTTGTTATTAATAATTGTGGAATTACAGGAAAAATAAGAACGTTATTTGTCAAACTTAAAAGTCATCAATAAACGATGTTCAATATATCAGATTCTTTTTCACAGTCCTTGGTTAACATAATTTGCACGCACAAAGACATAATCATTTTAGCGCTAGTCGCTAGACATACACTTCCCCCAAAATTAGTCAAATCTCCATATAATAAACGTTGCGGGGCTAGTTATTTCAGAACTTCTCTAGTTAGTCACGCCATCTCTTTTTGTTTTTCTGCCGACATCAGTTTCGCATATGATCTTTGAGGATCCACGTTCAGAGTCAGGATGTCCAGCAGTTATTCTGAAAAGTTTTCTTTAATATACCGTGCAATCAAATGATCTCCGAGTTAGAGGTTGAACATTATTTTTTTCCTGGTTACACTGTATGAATCTCTGTTTGAGGGTAAATCATTCGATTAGGTTCCTCGTTTCAACTCCATAGGTGACTATTGAGAGGATGCATTGATTGTAGACAGTTCACTTTAGTATTATTTTCTCAAATTTATATTTTGGTCATATATTTACTGGTAAAACGCAAAAAAACATTTTGTACGTCCAAATGGTGTATAACAGGAACCAATTACCGTAAATTCGAATGGGGAAATCTTCGTGCTATCCGAAAACCTTCCAATGACGCTGATGGCACACATGGCGGCCTCATCAGGGATTTGACTTATTGGGCTAGAGTACGGTGTAAAGAGAGGCCCATTCTGCCTCTATAACGGCCCACTGTAAAACAAACGATTGACTTTTTTTTTCATAAGGACGAATAGGTAATGGAAAGCGAACTATCAAAAACCAAGGACCTATATAACCATGCGAATAAGCGAAGATTGTGCCAAAACGCAGACAGTATGATACTTGCTATTTCCTCATCTCATAATCGATATTTTCAGAGTGTGTTGCTGAGAAGGGGGATGGCTATTTATAACAAGAATTATGTGGAGTGAATATCATAGACCCTCAGTGCAAGTAACATAAACTCATCAAAGGATAATATTTGGATCAGGCTGAATCTTAAGAAACAAAGGTGAGAAGCAAAAGTCCAATTACATATTTAAATGAAATAATAAGCTCCGTCTACGATACGAAACAGGGTCCATGAGAATCTTCATAATAGAAGAAGAGGACTGTTCAAATATTTTATCACGTTTGTCATGTTCGATATTCTAATAATGACATCATCACTTATACCACATTATTGGGTGTGTATTTTAACGCCATCGAAAAAAAGTTATATTTGGATGATCATGAATCAGAGAAAGTAATGACCAGATGAATGAAGAAAGAGGCTTGGGTGTATGATTTTGAAATATATTGTAACACGTGTAACAAAACATAACTATGGAGAAATATATAAGTGGAGCCTACTTTTCATGTTTACAAAACAATTCGATGTGCATTGTTTCAGAAATTAGGTAGCAAGTGCTGCCATTGATCAGACGAGCAATTTTATTGAAAATGATTTAAGTCTCGCCGGACGTATACTAACAGTTAAAAAACAATTCTAACAATTTATCTTATATATATATATATATATATATATATATATATATATATATATATATATATATATATATATATATATATATGTGTGTGTGTGTGTGTGTGTGTGTGTGAGTGTGTATGTGCTTGTATGTGTGTCTGTCTGTCTGTCTGTGAGTCACCAATTTTCTTTTCATACGGATGAAAATTTTGCTACTTGAATTTAGCTTGATTCTTGAAAAGAAAAATATTCCATCTAAACAATTAAATATTCAAAACTCTATCAATTTACTCAAAGACCACATTATATCCGTCCATTTACATTTATGATGTACGAAGTGTTGGATATTATGTTCCAATACATTTTGTACCTATCTAGCCTGCCAGCTGGCTGAGTTATATTGTGCCTCTCCATTTTGTCCTTCTCCTAGACTGGTTGCCTTCCTATTTTTTGATAACCAAATCAACCCAGCTATTTGAGCCAAAGTTGGGGAAATTTTACCCCATATAATGTTGTCTGCGCTCTTTGCTAGTGCTAGGATGGAAACTGCAAATTTCTGCGTTTGAAGCAAGTGCGCTAACCATCACACCAACTAATTGATTTTTAAAAATAAAATGTCTCAAAATTTACATGCTTAGTGCTAACTTGAATGGCACAACATACAGCACATAAACTAAGCTGATCCTCTGTACTTGTATGTGTGTCAAGCGAGAGTAATTCCTACAGAAGTGGTGAGATGAACATATAGAGAGGGGGAGAACGAAAGGAACAGACACAGTGAAAGATATATTTAGTGAAGGAGAAAACTGTTTGAAGTCAGTAATATATATTTGATCATTGCCTTCTTTTATATATATATATATATATATATATATATATATATATATATATATATATATATATATATATGAAATTCATGAAATGGCATGAAAAATAAGATTTTCTCACATTTCGATGCGTGTGCTTATATATATATATATATATATATATATATATATATATATATATATATATATATATATATATAGAGAGAGAGAGAGAGAGAGAGAGAGAGAGAGAGAAAGAGATGATCAAGCCCCATGCCAGATATATCAAGAATAGACGGGGCGTGGCATTGGAGACAAATTTATATAACTGTAAACATTGATGTGTCAGTAGTTAAAAAAAATACAATTCACCAAGTATTTATAGAAAGAAAATAATTCCTCAAAATTGAATCCTATTTATCTTTTTTTTCTTCTTTGTTGTCCAGAAAAAATTACAATCGAGTCATTGATCACGACGTCGAGACACTGAATGTCATGCGTCGGTGCATCAGTATGATCACTTCTGCAATAGTCGAAAACGAAAACCACAATTACACAAGGAAGCTCTCCTCGTCGCTCGGTTAACCGACAAACCAGTCGAAGACCAACGACTTTATGGCTCCTATTTATGTTTAGATGTGTCGGCCGGACTCGCCAAGCTGAGAGTAATTATTTGCTCATTGATTTCCAATAGTAACTTCACGTGGTACAAGGGAAAGTCAAATCTTTAAGTCTAAACAAGACACGATCAATCAGTGGATTGAAAGGGCTTTCGTTCCAGGAGGAGGGGAAAAGGAGCGGTGCCATATTTTGAGCTTGGCAAATTCAACATTTGACTCATGATGTGTCACTTCTACTTATCTTAAAATTTGATTTGATCCATCTATCTATCTATCTATCTATCTATCTATCTATCAGATCCCATTACGGCCCCGGGCCTTGATGTTATTGGCACTAGTTCATTAGCATACAAACCTTGGTTTGAAAGATGGGTTCGGTCGTGCGCACTTCACAATTTACCTTGAAACCTTGCGCAGCCTTTCGGCTATTTGCTTATTGGCTCCGTCGACCTTGGGTCTTAAAAGACGTACCAACCTTCCTGGATCTCTGTTCATATTTATGATTACTAGATTTATATCAGTACACATATAACTATCTCATTTCATTCATGTCCATCATTTTATCGACATCATTCTCTCAATAGATCCAAATATATTCAGACCTTTCCGTGATTCAACAAAAGGCGAGAGAAGTAACTTATTCATTGATCGTTCTTCTTCCTAAACCTTTGATTGATCACCCCAAACACGGCATGCTCTTTGTCATGTATCGTTTTCTAGAGAGTTACTTTCGTTCTATGTTCTCCTCTTGTGATTTGTTCATCTTCCTTGTCCGTTTTGTTTCCCTTGTCGGATTTACTAAATATTTGCTTCGTGACACTATAGGTCCAATTCCGTTACTCTTTTATTCAGACCTGTATTACCTTTTATAAGCTGACACACGGATCTGCAACCCGTGGAATAATAAACGACTCATCTCAGAATGTCAGACAACATTTACCTAAAGATCAATTCCTACAAAAACCGAATCGATATACTATATTTCCAAAACCTCTCTGTAATCAATATCCGGTACTAGCCAAAGTCTTTAGACATATTCCTGTGATTCTCTCTCTTTTTTTTTCATCTTATGCTTTTTTTTATCAGTAATCTTTCCTATGATTCTTTCAAATTGAAGACTATCTCTCTCTCTTTTCTATTTCGACCCTCTTTCCACCTTGTCACTCTCGTTTGCGCTTTCAATGCTGTATGTGATCTTAACATTTAGGTGCTTCGTTGTAAAGGGTATGGCATTTCAGATTCATATATTACGTTCATCAAACTTTCAAATTTCTTTCCAAGGTATATTAGCAATATTCATTCCCATCGTCGATTCTCCTTTCCTACTCCAGTTCTTTACGTTCACATGCATTCTTATCTATCTATCCATGGAAGCCTTGAAGAAATACTATGAAACCAAGCATGTATTTAAAGGGTTGTATACTTTTTATATGAGTGTTCATATATATATATATATATATATATATATATATATATATATATATATATATATATATATATATATATATATATATATATGAATGTGTATTAGTGTGTGTGTGTGTGTGTGTATTGATTGAAATCAACTGAAGATTTTTCAAACAACATGAATGTAGCAAGCTCTAAAATCACAACACACACTGGCCTCGAGATATGAAAAAGAATCAATTTCACTTGGATGGAAGCCAAAGTGCAAAGAACAGTTTATTTCACACATACACACATGCACACACACACACACACACACACACACATATATATATATATACATATAGATAAATAGATAGATAGATATATATGATATCGGTACTTCCATTGCTGCCATCTACAAAACTCAATACATTGACAGAAAAGTTGGCTGAATGAGAGAAAAAGACAGAAAACAGGAAATACTGTATCCCGGATCGTTTCCTTGGACAACCATAAATAAATTACCCATTTTTCTCCTTCTGATCATCCTTACTCGCACTTACTCCCAGTGCCTTCTCTCTCTCATCTCTCCCCCCTCTCCCTCCTTCTCTCTCTTTCAAAGCCACATTCAAAGACTTACACATATTTGAATGCCCCCACTGTGTACCCTCTCTCATATATATATATATATATATATATATATACGTGTGTGTGTAAGTCTGTGTCTCCTCACATACTCACACACACACACATATATATATTTACATATATATATATATGTATGTATATGAATATATATATATGTATGTGTGTGTGTGTGTCTATATATATATATATATATATGTATGTATATATATATATATATATATATATATATATATATATATATATATATATATATATATAAAGTACACCTGTCGAATGATGAACAATCTGCTGGCGAGGAGTGGAGGACAGTGTTTGCTGACGATCTACGAATCTGGTGATTATCTTTTCCATTGAAGAAGCCATAACAGGAATCCGCTTCATTCCAACAGACAAATGATGTTATGTCCGGTTCAGATGGAATGTCGGGTAATGGACTTCTAGTTAACTTTGGTCTGCCGAGTAAGAACGACATTTTTGCAACGATCAGGTCGACATTCTTGCGTGGCTAAAATCATTCACATCGTTTTCCTCTTCAGGTCCTTGTAAGACACATTTCCTCATACATAACAGCCAATATTTATTGATGTATGTATTTTTTAAGTATCATTTTACATTTGTACATTATGTGACATTAATGGAAAATATATCTCACGCTAATAGACGATTCCTTCCATCATTAAATGCTTTCTTATATGTTGTATATTGCTTCCAGTCCACTGAGATGAGAATCATGCTTTCAGACTTATTTAAGATGTTTGGTGATCTCTATGTTTCTGAATTAAATATCTTGCTTATAATTTGAATTCTACTCTCCAACTAATGCTAGACGATCTAAATGAAGGAAGCAAGAAAGTTGGCCTACACATGATCTTCGACAAGACAAAGACCATGAGCAATAACCACGTCAGGAATAAGAACTCGGTGATCAAAATTGAAGATGCACAACTGGATAAAGTAGACCACTAGCTGTACTTAGGACAACGAATCTCCAAAAGGGAGGAGAAATTAAGCCCAAACTCCTTTCGGATGGCAAGCCTTTGGCAGAGCAAGCTCAACTTCCAAAACAAGGAGATCCAATTAATCCTAAAAAGAAGGGTATACAATCCATCCTTTTGATAGTCACTTATAGAGCTGGAACATGGAACTAAACCAAATGACAGACCCTCAAACTGAGAACCATGCAATGTACACCACATGAGAGAATCATGCTCAACCTCACATGGTAAAATCATCAGGGAGCACAATATATCCGGGAGAGGACAGGAATCCGAGACGTTGTAGAATCCCTTGAAAATTCAAATGATAATGTACCAGCCAAGTTGCAAGAATGGCACTCAAACGATGGACATCTTGACTCACAACATGAATCCCCAGATATCACATGCGTGACTAATGTCGGCTTAGTACTAGAAACACATTCCGGCTCCACGACACCCACGATAGAGAAGTATGTCGAATTATGGGGAAGGTTAATGTTTAACGACAGACATTAAGAGACTACTGATGATGATGATGATGATGATGATGGTGATGATGATGATGATGGAATTCAAATTCTGACATATCCCCAATATTTCTTTGAATAAACTTACTGCAATGATTGTACAGATATTTTTTTTTTTGAAATGACTTAAGCTTTTTTCAGTGTAGGCAATATGTATGTTCTATGTAGGCTTCATCCTATAATTTTTTTTTTAGTAGAGCTTGATAAAATATTGTAATATTGCTTAAGAAAGACATAGCACTTTTTCCTGCGTGGTTTTGTTTTGTTTTGTAGTATTTCTGTATAACATGTTTTAGGACTAGATTTCAACTTCTTCGCTTTCATGTGATTTCATTTTCATTTTTAAAACTTATCTTATGTTCCTTTCAACTCGTCATTCTAATTTTCCCATGGCTATTATTTTAATTTACTTTTCATTTTTCAAGTTCAATCCTTTCAGTGGCACCTCATTCAGAGAAACTTTCCTTTACTTTCCATTGTGAATTTTTTTGTCTTTCAATTCAATACCATTTGCTTTTCATAATTGTGTCAACTCTTCAATGCTAAAATCTATTACTTTTTACAGATTTTATTGATATAACCTCTTGTACTCTTTCAAAAACCTTAGTGAAGCAATTTCCTCTCTTGTTTCGATGATAAGTGAGTTTTGCATAATTATTCCTAGGTTTACTTTTTATTTTGTTTTCAATTTTTATTCCCTATTGTCAATTTCTTTCATCCTTGAAGATTTGTGCAACCACAACAGAAAGCATTGTTTCTTTTCCGTTCCTTGATCTTCTTCTGCATTTCCCGTTTGTGTCTATTCATTACGCATTATTATATTCTGCCAGAGATTCTTGCACATTATTTTGTCATTACAAAGAATTCTTTTGTGTAGAAACAAAGCAAAAACAAGAGAAAAAGCTGCAACAACTGAAGTACTCTACTCCAGATACGTCCCTTGACTTCAGGCCAACAATTGTAGAACTGACTATGACAAAACATCTTATCATTTGAATAGAGATAAGCAGACAGCTGTAATAACACATATTTTATCAAAAACATCCCCACTTTTCATGAAGCTCGAACTTTTTTTCGGAACCCAGAGCTCTCTTCTTCCCCTGCGTCCCTTTTTCTTGTGAATATTTTTTTCCTCTGATAAGTTGAATTGTTTTTCATAATCTCACACAAATAAGTTTGTTAATTATGTATGCAACTTTCCCTGTCATCTGCGGTTGGGTGAAGAAAAACATATTAAAATATATCGAGATAAATAAGTATTTTTTGGCTCTGTTTCGTTCATATTATTATTGGTCGTGCCAGTTAAAGTAATTACCTTTTATTAGCACTCTTACCAAATTATCTTTTTCTTTGACAACTATTTTTGCCACAGGTAATCAACGGAATAATGTTTCTCATATAGTCGTAAATAATAAGTGTTTTCGTCTTCAGAATGACTGTCCCTTATTTAGATTTAATCAAATGAGAAACCTGACTTTGAAGTTTATTCGTGTGTGCAAGGAGATAACAAGTATTATTTGGTAGGGAAGCATCAGTAATCTGATCATTTACATTGAAATTTACTACTCCTTTGAGTTCTTTACGGGTCTTCTGCTTTAAGTTTGCAGAGTTGTTTATGAAATGACGGGTTCCTTCGGTAAATATTTACGTATTTCAAGACATACATTGAATATCTATCTATCTATCTATCTATCTATCCATCGATCTATCTATCTATCTATCTATCTATATATATATATATATATATATATATATATATATATATATATATATATATATACATATATATTTAGAGAGAGAGAGAGAGAGAGAGAGAGAGGATTGCTTTTTTTTTGAGGTTAAGTTTATGCCCCTTTATCTCTCTGTAAGAGTTTGTTATGCTGCGCGGCGTTATAGTATAAACATGCAGCACATCTCTCTGTCAACCTCACCTAATTTTGCAGTGTCTTTCGCCAGACAATCTCCGCCAATTAACTCTGACAAATAGCCATCACTATTCTCCAGTCTCAGAACACTCAAACATATACCCATTGATGATCACTGCTTCTTCGCTGTTTCACTTTCGCTTTCAGTTTAGGACAGGTCTTCATAGGAACAGTTTTCTTTCGGAGAAACTGTATTTGATTGCTTTTATAACCAGTGAGCAATTTGTTTCGACAGCTACTCTGATTATATATTTAAAATCTAATGACAAAATGGAGATTTAGTAAAGTCACTTCATTTGATATGCAAGAAGACTTGGATAGAATTTGATAAATTATACTTCGAAGGAAGATTTCAAATAAAAACAATAAGCAACTAGATATCATATAGTTTTAATGATGCTAGTGATATGATATAGGTCATTACTGAGCTCATTTAAGTCTGTTTCAGGATAAAATCCTGGATAGCAATGTCATGTGACCCTGATCTTTCAAAGGAAAAAGAGCTTCCTTGAGTTGATAACATTATCTACAATCATAGCCTCATTTGTTCATGGATATTGATATCAGAAATAATTTTGAATCAAATCATGTCAGCATCGTGTTTGCTCTATGTTTCTATGTTTGCTGCTGCAGGACGTTGTAGAGCATTTTGGTTGATACAATACGGATAGAATGTATATATATATGTATGTATATATATGTATATATATATATATATATACAAATCTATACACACATATATATGTACTTATATACACAAACACATGCATATATATATATGTGTGTGTGTATATATATATATATATATATATATACATAGATATATATGTGTATATATATATTGTGTATATGTGTGTGTGCGTGTGTGTGTGTGCGTATGTGTGTGTGTGTATGTGTGTGTGTGTGTGTGTCTGTGTGTGTGTGTGTGTGTGTGTGTGTGTTGGGTCAACATGTGCTCTGACCATGATAATAAATTGTATTGATTGAATTTTTAAAAACTACAAAAAAAGTCCGTGTATATCAAATCCCCATTATGATTTTTTTTGTCATTTTATTCCGTTATTCATTTGGGAATTGTCGTAAAATAAATTATAAGAGATGGTAATCTACTTGTCATTGGCCAACGGATGCCGGCTTCAGGCGTGTACTCTCTGAATCACAAGAAGAAAAAACATTGTGATGCAGTTATGTTGTTGTTTGCAATTTTAATTCAGAATAGATCAATATTGTGGAATTGTTACACTCAAAAACTCAATCCCCCCCACAATGAATGTTCCTCCAAACATAATTTGCGAACGAGCTCACGACTTTATATCAATTTGTTACCAGTTCAACACATAACCTTCAACGATGGAATTTTCAGATATGCTTCAATAAAGATGTAAAGAAAAAAAATCTTAAACTTGAGGGATTGAAATTTCTTATCGCATTAAAAAAAACTTAATTTTCATTGATTCAAAAATCGAACACTTTAGGGAAAATGTTGAAAATTCAAAAAAATCATTTTTTTTTTACTGCAAGCTTTTAAAAAATACTTCCTGAAAATGCCTCAAATTGAATCTGCAAATCAAGCTAGTACGATCCACAGGAGGGTTAAATATAAAGGCGGTTAGAAACGATTTTTATCAGTTTCTTTCATTTTGTCAGAGCTTGTAGCAAGAAGAAAGCAAAAACAAAACTCACATCGTTTAGTTTCCAGAAATATTTCTTTTACCAGGTGGAATTAATTTTTAAAATTCCATTTATTTTGATTCTATTTAAAGTCGGGGGCAAATTCCAATTCCTCCGATGATTTGATCCCAAGTGAGGCTCTTGTTAGTTTTTTTTTCTTTTTTTTTTTTTCTTAAATTAAATTTTGCAACCAAAATCTAAACCATTTCCAATTCCAGAAACCTCGTTTTCTCTTCTATTGCTTTATTTAAAAAAATGACGTATTCTTTGTTTTCTCTTTTTGTTTTAATTTCCTTTTTCTCCCCCCCCTTCTCCCTCTTTCTCTGTCTCTCTCTCTGTCTGTCTGTCTGTCTGTCTGTCTGTCTGTCTCTCTCTCTCTCTCTGATAATCTTTTCTTTGCTTTGTCTTTATTTTTCCTTTTTTTTCTCCCAACTTTTTGTCCTTGGATTTATTTTTCATCTTTTCCGTTTCGTCTTATCATTTCTCTCGTTTCATCTTCTTTTTCTCTCATTTCTTCACATCATTTTCTCTACTTGAATATTTCATTTCTTCATTATTATTTTCATTTTCTTGCTTGCCTCTGCTCATAGATTTGATTTGATAATTAGAATTAATGAAAAATAAATATTCATATTTCTCTCATTCTTTCTTGCTTTTATTTCTGTCGATTTCACCTTTAGTATTACTTGACTATTCTTCTTAGTTTCCCTATTCTCATCGAGAATAACTCTCTTGATTTCCTTCCGAACATATGCAATTAGAATATTGAATACATTACATTTTGTCCAGCGTATTAGGAGTTTTCTTTGTTTCTTCGTTTATTTCTTAATTCATCTCTCTTCATTCATTCCCTTTTTCCTTCTATCATTTATTTCTTTCTTCCCGTAACCCACTCTATCTTTCATTTTTGCCCTCTCTGTCCCATTTCTTTCTATTTTTCCCATTTTTCGCCCTTCTTTCTCTTGTTTCTTTTTTTTTCGTTTTATTTTGTCAGTTATCCTTTGTATTTCTCATAGGCTTTTTCATCATTTACTCATCCTAACGTAGTTCTGAGAGAAAGGCACCTTCATTCAGCTCCCAATATGAAATGAATGTACCAATCTAGAAAACCATTTGTACCACATATTTGCTAACCATGACACTCATATTTCTTACTAAGCTTAGCTTTATCCTTGTACATGATCCCAACAATGAAGCATTCACTGAGGATCGAACACGTTAATTTTGCACAACAGTTTCCAGGACGATTTTGCTAACGATAGCATCTCGAAGGGTAACCCTTTCTTTGTTCATTCTTTTTTCTTTTCCTCTTTATGTAATTTATCTTTCCCCACCGCCATTTTTCTCTATGATTTTAAAACCTATTATCTTCTTCTAGCTTAAAAGAAAAAATAAATAAATTTGACAAAATTTCCTGCACATGAACAATGAACGTTTTCTTTCCTTCCGCCCCGCAAACTTCTCTTCAAACATTTTCTCTTCTGCGAGTTATTTTTCTGTCTGGGAATTAACTCCATCACCACACGACTTATCCGAATCGCCCAACATTTCATAAGACGAAGATACTCTATTCAGCAACGGCTTCTGTTCGAAATCCATATCTTCCTCATCTTCCCTGTGTTGTGTTTCTTCTAGCTTTGAGATCATATTTATCTTGTTCTTTCTTTGTCCATAAATTAGAACCCTGCGTAATTGGATTATTTGTTCGAAACGCAATTAACTCGTCCAAAGGGACGCTGCGTATAAAACATGACGGTGGAAGTAATGACTGAAGGCAGGAGATGTGAACTTTGTATTGCTAACCTTGCTTATCTCGTAATTCATTTGACCTGGGGAAGCCGCACTTGACGTGAGTTCCTTTCAAGAATGATGACTTCAATTGGATTGTAAGCCTCTTGAACAAAGTGATAAGCATGGTTACAAATAAAGTCGGAAATCAATCAGTTTCTTATCTTGCCTGCTCAGACATGCAAATAGTCGTTTGATCGAACAAGTCCAGATACTTCAATAAATGATCACTACTTGTGAAGTTGTTCGAAATGGTTGCATAACTACTTGCTTCGTTACGTGTGTTCACCATTTTCCGAGCGGTAGCGTACATGCATTCGTTTTGCCTCACGCCACTCAGCTTATATTAGTTATGGTTTCCCTTGTGATTTGAAAAGGTGCAAAGCAGGACAGAGTATTAACATTGATTTAAGTAAGATAATAATTCAACTTTCAGAGACAAAAATCTAACCATCTATAATGTTGTTTACTTACAATAATATTGAGTTAACATTTTAAAGTTTACTGAAAACGAAGCATCATATGTATTCTCTGTCTCATTTTCTTCTCATATCAATCAGCCTTTCTCTATCCCCCTTGCACTATCTCTTTCTCTGTCTATCTGTTTATCTCTCTCTCTCTCTCTCTCTATATATATATATATATATATATATATATATATACATATATATGTACATATATATATATATATATACATACATATATATATATATATATATATATATATATATATATATATATATATATATATATATATATATATATATATATATATATATGAATTAAGATGTTAGATACCTATGCCCCACCATCAAACACGACGGAAGTTTATCAATCTTGAAGGAATGTTAAGATAACTGAATTGTGAAGGAGCCATGTACAGATGTATCAATGAAACACGTCAGATTCTAACCTGAAATAAATTAGAATTCTATGTAAGCCAATTCCCCCAGATTAAATGTTGTAAAGCGGGAATTATCATGGCCCCATCATTAGCAAATATATATTTGAAGAAACGTGTATATACCCACTAATCGATTTCTATATGACCTCAAGATAAGACATGCTTCTAATAAATTGAACAGGAATAATCTACAAAATGACTTTTAGACACATAATTATGCTTTGATAAAAGCAAAAAATTACTTGAAGCATTTTATGCAAAATCCATTGTTACCCAAAACTCTAACCTAACCGAATCTACTCATCCAAAAAAACTCCAAGGAAACCAACTTTACCCGTAAAAAACTTGTACTAGGAAGGATCTGTTTCATTAATGATAGATTTAACAAAATGACAAAATGAAACATCAATTTGTATGTAGGGGATACGGACACTACCTGATCAAAAGACAAATGATTAAAGCTAATACAGTCCTAAGAGAAGATACCTGCATATCAACATGGAGGGAAATCAAAATGCACACCTTTTGTAACTACATTTAATAACACTTTACTTCCACCAACCCAGGTACTAAAGTACCGCTGGGAAAATCTTGAACTGAAACCAGAATTGAAAGAGATATTCCAAGAAGCAAGTATGCTTGCTCACCACATACTTAAAATCATAGAAATAGTAGGCAATATTGAATGTCTAATAACAAAGTCATACACAAAAACATCATTGAAACAGTTCAATCTTGCAAATCTTGTAAAAGAGAAAATAGCCTCCACTGCAATCAACTCTCTTTCATTAATACATTTACCAGTTCCACAACTAAAAAAAAAACCAGACGTAGCGTGAGTCTGATTGTAAGGATTACGAGAACATACAAAAACTCATCACTTGATTACTAGAACATATACGTTGTTCTAAACAATACATAGGCAAATCAGAATTACTTTTAAACTAAAGAGTATATTAGTATAGATATACAATTAAATCATTTGACAATAACAAATCAACACTTCAAACTAACAAACTATGACTACGACATTCGTGTAAAGTTCACTAATATAGAAAAGAAACAATCCATCTGCAAAGTATTAATATTTTGATATTATGAAATGAGACGTAGCATGTTAAACTTATGGCACAATTATCTCAATATGTAAAAGTTATACACATAGAATAAATGGAGACACATCTTTAAGAACATATTTGCTTAACGTGTAGTTCATTTGTTATTT
This sequence comes from Thysanoteuthis rhombus, assembly GCA_963457665.1. Lineage (NCBI taxonomy): Eukaryota > Metazoa > Mollusca > Cephalopoda > Oegopsida > Thysanoteuthidae > Thysanoteuthis > Thysanoteuthis major. The sequence goes on from OY735208.1 coordinate 64,436,033, forward strand.
ACAGTAAGTTAAAAAAAACTGCTAAGCGTTTTTAAATTCATGATTTTCGAGAGGCATATCGTCATGGAATATATATGTAGCGTTCCTAATTGCTCTCCACGGAAACAAAGCAGAATAAGTGTTAATAAACACGTTTGAAAACAAATAGATGTTTTCACAAAAAGAAAGTACCCTTGAAGATGTTGTAATAGCAAAACTAAAAATTAATTCATAACTAAGTATCAGTGTCTGTTCTGTATCGTACACACATATACATTTATATCAGTAAAATGGACGGTTTATGATTGATAGAAAGTGATAATCTATAGTATATATATATATATATATATATATATATATAAATTTAAAAATTGACATACATCTACACAATTGCATATGTATACATGCATGCATATATATGTGTGTATGTGTGTGTGCATGGTATTGTCTGTGGAAGTCCACTCACGTCAAGCTATTGTATTTAGATGAGACATGGCGAAATTTCGTTTAGCACTTTTTTTTTTTGTTATGCTTGTAATATGATCAATTCTTCAACACGTTCAGACATATACCTTCTTAAAATCGAACAAAATAAAATACGAGAAAAGATTGTAATCGGAAATTCTGACGTCGTAATGGGGCAAAAGCCTAGCCTGCAAGCTGCGTTAAAATAAATCCCCTGTTTGTTTTTTTTTTCCAACCATTCCGTGTCCTTGGCTTATAAAGATTTTCCAAGCGAACAAGCTGAAATGGCAAGCGGGAATGGCAAAAATCTTTCATTTAATTCCTTTTCCGTTTCCTTCAATGACAAGACAAAGGCAAAGTGATGTTTAATGATGGCAACTCTTTAATTTACAATTCGAGATGTCTGTTGTGGATCAATTAATGAATCCATACTGAAGCTCATGTGGATACTTAGATTGGTAGATCAACAAATATTATCCACAAGCTAACAAAGTGTGTCTTTACCCATACTTGCACATTCATAAAAAAAGCTGTGCACATCATTGTCTTCCAGCACCAAAGACCTTTTAGTTTAGACCTGGATATAAATTCTATCTTGTGGTTTAAGATCGTGAGAGAGTGTCTCAAAATACAATCAATCAGAAATGCAAGCGTTATATTTGTAATTATTGTTAAAAGCTGACGAGGTGCTGACTTCCATTATTATACTAAGACGAGGGGGGAATACTAACGAGAATCGAAATCATTCTTTCAGTGTGAAAGATCAAGACTCAAATTGCCAGCTTATATATATATATATATATATATATATATATATATATATATATATATATATATATATATATATATATATATATATATATATATATATATATATATATGTATGTATATATATATATATATATATATATATATATATATATATATATATATATATATATATATATATATATATATATATATATATATATATATATGTTCTTTTTAATTGTAAGGCCAATGAGTACGTTCTTATTCTCATAGCTCCAAGACCTGCTGTTATCTTTCTAAAAATCAATACTTTCTATTCAATAACTCTTGATATTGTTCAATCTATATTTGGTCAAAAACCTTTTTATCGAATATATAATATAATTGATCCACAAAATGCTAATTCATTACACTCATACGCTATAAGTAGTTAACTACAAAAAAGATTTCAGATCCCTATAGTCAATATCATCAGAATAAAGCTCATAGGCTTGAATAAGGTTTCCTTCAATCAAGTTACCGGTATTTTAAATGTGTTTTACAAATATTTGATGTATTCTACCGAGAGGAGAAGTCACATGCATATTCTTTTGTTGGCTTCATATTTACATTTTGTCAAAAGTTGGAAATTCACAGTGGCATGAAATTGATTTTTATGAGTGCAGTGTTTCCCAAGCCTTTCTGGTCTGATTACTAAGATGATTAATCGGATAACGTAATGCTTTCAATTTGTTACTTATGGACAGATCTTTTGTACTCTTCACTGATCTAGGTTCTATCGTTCGAGAAATTGCAACACTGCAGTAAAAAAAAGGGGGGGAGAACTGTATTTATTACGTAGGTCTTTCAATTATGCTCACTAATATGATCTTAAAAGTATAAAAAAAATTTGTTCAGTAATCATTCAATATAATTAAAAACATATTTCAGTGATGGACTTGTCATTTTCTCTCCAAGTATGAATAACAGATTTCATTTCATTTAGTCAGAAATTTAAATCTTAGCTTTTTTAGATTTAAAATTTCCAATTCAAAAACGTTGCCCAGCATAATGAAACGCCCAAGTTTTTTTCAACTGGATTAGAGAAAAAATGAAGACAATAAAGAGGTAAGTTCATGAATCTGAGGTTTCTTGAATGATTTTCGTTTTCATGGTAGTTCTTATATAATATACTGTCTTCAATTTTGTCAAGGAATACCCAGTATTGATTGGCTTGAATCTATACCAGGGCACTCAGAGCATATCGATAAGAATGAAAGTACTTAAGCCTCTCCCTAATTCTTCATTGCGGGATGGGACGATTATTTACAATCAGATTCCAGTTTGTACGCTACACGCTCGTAATTCCAAGGATGGTGGCTTTCTATGACATTGACTATTTGCAACAAAGAAGGATAGATGCAAATAAAACATATTGAAGCAGAATAGATGTGCACCCTACAATCCGATAGATACACACACGAATACACACACACACACACACACACACACACATATATATATATATATATATATATATATATATATATATATATATATATATATATATATATATATATATATATATATATATATGCGGAGTATCGATATGCAAGAAAAAAAGAAACATATGCACGCCTTTGTAATTAGCTATTTCCCACAGGCGTTAGAGTTCTGACATCACACGGTAGTCTTGATGAATATGCGAATTTGTTGCAACAGCAAACTGAAATTTTACGCCGATTTATCCCCAAATTAATCTATCCTTTGTACAAAATCTAGAGTTGGAACACCATTTTCTGATATCCAAGCAACTGATTCACTGCCTATGTATCATTATAAATAAATATTCACTGTAGACCTTAGTTTGTTTAAACAGACACAGAAATACAATGCAACACGCATGCACAAATAAGGCAAAGACTAGTGCAATCAAATGGTCATAGAATTAGATTGGATAAGCCTTCGTCCTGCTGTGGACTTAGAATGAGATTACATATATATATATATATATATATATATATATATATATATATATATATATATATATATATATATATATATATATATATATATATATATTCTTAAGTAAGGTTGAGATTGGTCGGCCAATAAGGAAACACATTTCGAATCGACCTCACCAAAATTGCTACGTGGTTATGTTCTTTGTTTTAGCGGATAAAGGAGGTCGAATAATTCTTAATCTTTCATTCAGTTCAACAAGAAGGAACAATATTGGAATATCGGGAGTAGTCAGGAAACGACCAAATATTATTGCATCTCTAATGAAACAGATCGAATGATATCTGATATTCAGAACTCAAAGTTTATCCTGGCACGTAATGGTTTGTATAAATATCTGAAAGGGGAAAGTTTTATTGCTTGCCCAAATATGCGTCTGTATTCTCTCCGTACGCTTATTCAATTCGTGCTTTATTTGCCCATTGTTATTGTGTGCTGACGAAAGAAAAGAAAAAGAAGAAATTCCCATATGAATGAAGGCTGGAGATGGAACGTATGACTTGGTTTAAATGTTTCCAAAGAGCGCTATTTTTGCAGTTTCAATATGACTATGTGAGCGTGTCCTAGCGTGGCACGTAAAAGGCCTCCTTTTGCAAAAAAGGTTATTGGCTTTGGTTACGGCAATTCTGTCATAAGTTCCTTTCCCTGGTAACACAATATTTTCACTTGCATCCGTGACTTCATCGTTATCCGCAGTCAATTTGAAATAACCTCAGCGGGTCACAATCGACAAACAGATAATACCATATTCTTTTCTTTAGATTTTAGATTACTTGGTTTCTCTCTGAGAGTTGCAATCGTTTTAGGTTACAGCGATTAAAATGGTTTCCGGATGTTATAGTGAACTTTGAGTTCACTATATCAATAAGGCCATGCTTTTTAGTAAAGAATAGTAAAGAAGGAAGAAAACACTGAAACACTGGGTACTTCCAAATGCCCAGAACCGACAATTTGCATTTATAGAACGATAGTTGTAATCAAATAAAGATAAATTTGACCTGAGGATTGAGCTATTTTAACAATTTAATTGTTCCTTTCCCGTTGTTATTGCAAAAGGAAGATACCTAGAGATGAAGGTGCCGGTTTTTTTTTCTACATGAACGAGCACATAAACATGTGTATCAATATTTATAAACGCAAAGATACACACACACACACACACATACACACACACACATATATATATTCAATACATACATACATATATATGTATATATAGATATATATATATGTATATATATATATATATATATATATATATATATATATATATATATGTATGTATGTATGTATGTATGTATATGAGAACAATAACGAAATATAAAACAAGCAATCATTTAAAAAAGTGAAATAGAATGTACAAATAGTAAGGAAACATCGAAAAATATCTTTGCTCACCGCTGGAGCTGAACATATATATATATATATATATATATATATATATATATATATATATATATATATATATATATATATATATATATATATATATATATATATATATATGTGTGTGTATATACGTATATATACATATATATATATATATATATTTATATGTATATATATATATATACATACATATATATATATATAGAGGGAGAGAGAGAGATAGATAGATAGATAGATAGATAGATAGATAGATAGATAGATAGCTTGAGAGAGAGAGAAGAGAAAGATGGAGAGAGCACAGTTGTCTGTAGGATAAAAATAGGAAAAAAAGCATTTGTTTTATGCAACGAATATTTGTTTTTTCATCGTAATCCGCTTACTTGTCAATACACATATCTATTAGAAAATTATTAGGAAAAAAATGGAAGAAGGTCATGTTATATGATCTCAATATACGCAATCTATTACGAAATTCTGTATGGTTTCTAAGGTTTGAAAGGCTCCCGAAGGGAGTGATACAACAACAACAACAAAACGAGAGGGTCAAAACAGCAGGAACATCATTTGTTCTCTGCAGGAGAATCCAAGTGAACCTAAACGCGAAATAAATGTCTTGTCAGCATATGCACGATATTTGTGTAAAGGGGAAAAGCAAACAAACACACACAAAAAAACAAAACTGCATTATACTCTATTCCACATTATCTTTCTTTGAGACATCAATTTATTGGACAACGTCTCTTCAATCGCGTGCATCGACCTTTTTACATCATAGTTCCTTTACATCGACAAACGTCCAACGCGCATGAGTAGTGGACATCAGCCTCTTTCCGGATAGTTCGTGTCGAGTGACATGCGCAGGTTTTAGTCATGCGCAAGCGCACTACGCTGTTCACAAAGGGGGAAACGAGGAAGAGTTGCAAAGCTGACTTGACAGAGGGAACAGTTGTCTTTCTGAATGTATTCCCTTCAATTGTTTTTTCCCCTCGTTTTGCATTGCTTGTTGTTATTTACATTATGTCTGCATTTATCTTATTTAAGTTAGTATGTATTCCTGTACGTCTTTTTTGTCATTATTTTTCATTTGTTCAAGTACAGCATTCACAAAATATAAGGCTCACAAAGAGAACGCGTGTGTAAACATCATACAATCCCCAACGGGATCGTATTATGGATAGTAATCAAAACACTGAGAATTCAAGATAAAAGCTTCTGATATTGGAAATATTTCCAATAATTAATAGCTATTACAATCATGAACAAAAACACGCGTCTAATATGATTAAAATAGGGATTTGCTTTTTCTCAATTTATTATCAAATTTTTTTTATTTTCAAACAAAATCCTTGTAAGTGTGTTTTTGTGTGTTTTCATAAGTGTTCATTTATTTTTTTTCGATATTTTTTTTTTGCTTTTTTATAATCACTTTATCATGAATCATCATACCAGTGTGCGTACGTATACACATACATTGAGGGAGCCCAAAAGGCTAACTCCGTAGATATAAAAATAAAAACCCACTTATTCCAACGTTCCAAGTTCTTTTTCATGTATTTATTCGTTAAAAAGAGAGAATAATTCCGTTCCACTCAACTCAAAACCATTTACAATTTGGCACTCACTTCTCAAAATACTGAATACATCTCTGTCTCTCTGTCTCTGTCTCTGTCTCTGTCTCTGTCTCTCTCTCTCTCTATATATATATATATATATATGTGTGTGTGCGAGAGAGAGAGAGAGGGGGATGTGTGTGTGTGTGTGTGTGTATACCTGTTCATATACATATACATAGTGGTAGTTATTACGTGTCTATAAATATACTTGCATATAGTTTTATGTCACCGATTTGGCTAAGTTCCTGGGAGACGAACTTCCTTACGAACCGCTTCTTTATTCATTGATTACTGACTAAACATCTGCATGGTAGAGTGGTATAACTAAAATTACATTATTGTGTAGAGGTGCATCAACTTTACGGATAGCCGTCTAGACACAACATTAACAAACGCAGCGGTAACGTTAGTTCGAAGAGAAAATAGTAATTCTTGATCTAATTTCCCTTATGTATTTTCAAATCGACTAAATTGTTTATCTCGTAGAGATACAAGTGGCCAGAATGTCTGATATTACTAGACGTTGGTGGGTGATGGAATCGGCTGGCAAATTGACTCAAAAATATGTATATATTTAGATTAAGCAAAGATAATCTGAGTGAATCGTTAATGGATTTTGCCTAGTATGCCCTGAGGACCTGCTGTAATTCTTGGGCAAAACACTCACTGTATTTCTCTCTTACTACGCTTTCTCTTATTGCTATCCTTTTTCTTCTCTCTGATTTTAAATTTCCGCTAATAGATTTTCTAATTTCAGTTTTCTCAACTCCCTGTTGATTGAGCGTTCCCAGACCCCGAAGTTGATTGTTTTCTTCATCGACATTCAAATGTCTTATCAAAATATATGTTCGAAATTTGTTTTGTGCTCCAGTCTTTGTTCATCAGCTTCCGTCTTCCTTACTATTCAGTGATCGTTTTTTTTAATCACCATATTTTTCGATGATTAAACACGAGAGAAAAAAAAAAACAAAACAAATCAAAATACACATAAATATTCAACTGCGTCCAGAGCGTTCTTGAAGAATACAAAAATGAGGTAGGGATGTCCAAAAGGAGACATTTTGAAAAATGTGTCAAATAATCCAATAAATCAATCCACGAAACCAAAGGACAAAGAATAAAATTGAGGATCAATAAACATTGTGACGTATTTGAAAAAAAACAAGTAACTAAAATGATTAGAAAACACTTTTACATATTCATACTCTATTTACCAAATAATTTTAATCTGTTAATCTTGATTCTTTTGTCCGTAACTGACTTTCTATTGGCATTTGATGACGCTCTTTAATATCATACATAACGATGATTGTACAATATTGCCAGATGAATCGGTATTAATGAATTTCTCAATTATTTCATTCCTTGCGTTTATTTGAATATTTTCTATTTATCGCTCACGTACGCCAATCCTTTTCTATCTAACACTACTTCTTCGCTTTTTTGTTAAAAGTCACTTTGAAAACTTCATATTCACATACTTTTCTAATTCCTTCCTCATATTCAGCATTTTATTTCTAGCCTCAAAATCGTTCTCCTTTGTTCTTGTGATCTTTGTCTTCCAACAACTCATCGTCTCGACTTGTCGTTACATTTTTAAAGTACAGTAGTACCAAGACATTTCCCACACTCTCCTTCAGTATCGTGTGTTTATAATTTCAAGCTGTATCTGCACTTCCTACGTAAGATTCTATTTCTAGACTCTGTTTTTCGTTCAGTTTACACTAGTGCCGTCTCTAGAGGCACACTGAGGGATGCTAATTGTTGCTTGGAAGAATTATTTCCTCTTCATCATCACTGAGCTCATGAAACGTTTTTTTTTTTATTTTCGGGTTGTTTCTCACTCCTTCTCTATTCTCTCCTTTGCATTTCGTTCTATGTTTTTTTTTCTTTCTGTCTGGACAGATTGTCTGTCTCGTGTTGCTTATTAGTCTGCTTTCCTTCTTGCACTTCAAACTGTAACATTTACGTGTCATTGTATCATCTAATTTTCTTAAATGTTGTCTATCCTGTAAATGTAATCGATCGCTGTTGTCCTATTACTGACGAAAGATTTCCCTAACGTCGACTTGAGGTTCCGTCCCTCCGCGTGATGGCGCGGAAAATAGAATCAGTGAGTTTATGTCCAGTTTTCACATCCCTTTGGGAAGACATGAATTCATCTCTCCTCCGCCGAACGCCTGCCCAATACAGAAGATTCGAATCTTTGGCTATACTATTAACCAGTCTAGAAGAATAACACAGTCTCTTTCAGGCTATTTTGCTCTCAACACGCGTATTCAATCTCTCTGCAATGTTCTAAGGAAAAAAAATCAGCATCAGGTTACAGGTACAAAAAAAAAAGTTTGGGTTGCTGGGAAAAGATAAGCACATCTATAAGAGTAAGTCCGTAACCTGACAATGAGAATACGTATCTTCTTTTCACAACAGATGCCGACTTTTCAATATATTTTCCTTCTTTGGATGTGGATCCAATTCATTAAGATTGAACATTATACAGTGAAATTTCAGAACAATATTCAAATTCGTGTCACTTACTGACGCATCCGCTTAGAATTTAAAAGTAAAGCACATAGCTAGTATATAGAAAGAGTGTCTCAAAAAGTAGATCTCAGTTACAATAACAGATATTCAAGGGAGTTGGCACATAAATGTAACAAAAAAGTTTTGAGTACACGATTATAAATAAGAATCAGTGAGTTGGGCGCAGCTGGAATACAGTGATACTTAATGATATTATCTGATAAATAATTGCAAACATTCGTTCCCTCTGAAGTGATTCACATGCCTCGTTTCTGTCCAAATTGTTTTTTTGTTTTTTTTTTGTGGACAATGCAAGGTGTAAAGCAGGATATTGGGATGTTGATTTTTAACTAGTTTTTTTTTAATCGTAGCATTTAATTTCGAAAAAAAATCAAACTTTAAGATGAAACAAAATGACCAAAGTATTAATGATAGTAATTCTTTAAGAATTATGATTACTTGAATACTATGCTCTCTGATACTTCGAAATACTAACCAATTGGACGTAAACAATTCCCCAATTTCTTTTGGTCACTCACAATTCATATTTCTGACAGACAACCTCATTTTCATGAACCTATTCGATTAACCCAAAAGATGAACTTTAGCACAGGCACAAACAGTTTGCATTCAACGTCATAATTCAAATAATAATGCTTCAGTGATTCGGACCATACATTTCTCAAACTTCAATATAAAGCATTAGATTTATTCTCATAAAATGCCAACATTTTATATATAGTGATTATATTTCTTCCCTTATTATGTTCTGATTTCGTATATTCTTAATCTAATACGATTTCTTGGGCAATATTTTGATTATCATCAAATTGAAAGCCCATGAATTGGGTATGTATAGTTTTGATTGCATAATTAGCAGAGTCGTGAATGTTGTTCGCTTTAGTTACAAATCTAATCATACATTAATTGCGTATTTGAAGGTACAAAATGTGAATTTCACTAGTTCTGAAAATATAGTTAGCGAAATGAAATTATGTCAAAATTGGTCTAAGTTTCAATGCATTAAACAAATTGATGGCAGTTCTTGAAAGAAAATTTCCCTAATGGCGAAAGTTATAAATATTGGGCATTAATCAAGATTCAACTGACTGTTAATATATCAGTACTTTCTTAGAGTCTGATTGTACGTGTATATTTACATCAATAAACACACATGCACACATACAAACACACACACACACACACACACACACACACACACATATATATATATATATATATATATATATATATATATATATATATATATATATATATATTGTTTGTGTGTGTGAGTGTGTGCATGATTCTTTGCGTCTGTATATATGAATATGTTGCATGTATACGTGCCTGTATGTGTTTGCATGTATTTCTAATGTAGATATTTTGGAGATTGCTGTTAGAACTACATATTAAGGCCTTTTTTGTCAAATTCTTTAAATGTGTACATACATATCACTGTTTTGCGAACAATGATTTCGAAAGTTTTACGGTCGCTAATGGCCGATGTGTCAGATACATAATGGTTTGCAAAATCGTAACGTAGTTTAGATCATAGGGGAGGACTCTATTGTAGCATTGTTCAATGTGAATGATTCCTCAGCACTACCCCCAGTTGACCTCCTCAGGCACCGGGGATCGACGCTGTCTCTAGGCCATTTAGTACCGATGAATATTAACGTTTAATGAATTTAATGAGATGTTCTAATGAAAAGTACCTGAACGTGATATAGTGAAAGAGTCAATTGTTCCAAATAAGTAGAAGGGAGGATAAATGCCAAACTATTCTTTGTATATGTAGACATAACGTTGTATTAGAGAACATGATGAGTTCAAGCTTGGATTAATCATTATTTTCTTAATCTTTTGCAGGTAAGTGTGACTATGCTGTGTTGGAAGAAAACTTTGCAGCAGTTCGTTGTACGAGAATATTCATGAAACCTGACAGGTTCTTGGAATTTCAGGTATGGTGCATGTTATTTATCATTTAAAGAAGACTGGCTATCACTTTCTTCAACATGATAGCTGCCAAGTGGATTCTTTGAGACTCATGCCAGGTTTTTCTCGTAAAAAGAAAAACGATGAAAATAAAATGTTTCTATTGTTTCTTTGAAACAGTTTGCTTTTCATAAAAGTGAACTAATAACTACGAAAAAAATATGGAAGTAAAAAGAAATATAATATACTCTTGTAAGAGGAGCTATTTCGTTTGGGGACTCGTATTGACGACTTGCTTGAAACCATTCAATGTGCACGAGAAAGGATCATGTGCCGGATAGCACAGGATATTAGAGAAAACAGGACTCAGAGATGTAGATCCATTGGAAAGCTTGCATGGCAATGGAAGGGTGACGCTGCAAAAATGTCGGACGACCACTGGACATCATAACTCACAAAGTGGATGACCAGAGATCAGATGCGAAATTGTGGTCGGTAGAAAAAAGATGACGCAACAATTTAGATATGTTTGGGAGATATATTAGCGAATATCGAAGAAGGTCCATGTTCAACCGTCTATGTTATAGGGCTGATAATAGTGATGATATAAGTTATGTAGGACCTTACAGATTAAAATGGTGGCAGCGACTGCATAGCCCCCAATATATATAGAACCGATTGCTGTATTTGTCAGTGAGACTGACCAGCTCGAATTCCATCAACGATGAGACTCAGGGTACGTTTAAAATAATTATTGGCGACCCATGTGATCTATCCTCCGTCTTTTAACTTTTGTATTAACTTTTTTTGGAAATATTTTAGAAACTGATATTACAACCTTGAGTATTTAAGCGTTCCATCACAACAACCTTTTCATGAAAATAGATGGATTTTATACGATTTGAGAAAACCAAAAAATACTAACAAAAATGGACAAAAGATAGATCTGCCAACTACACACACACACATATATATATGTAAATTAATAATAATCCTTTTACCGCTAGTTTCAATTTCTTAATCACTTGAAGCTTATCGCTGATCAATATGACCCAACTTTAAATTTCCTTTCAGATTTCAGTGTTACTGTACCCTATTATTTTAAGGGTTTACTAATTCTAGTTTTGAAAATAATGCCCTGAAATCTCCACATGCCGTTGCTGAAAACGAAATCTCCAACAATAGTCTTGCAGGAATATAAAGACAAACCTGCTGTTTGAACATACATGTCATTAAATATAACCGTTGGAACGAGTGGCGTTACGCGAAAATTACTCTATAATGTTTATTCATTTGTTTATTCAAGTAGCCATGCTCTTTTATTCCTTTTCATCTTCGCTTTTTTCCTAGAGAAATACACGATTGTTTATCTTTTTTTCCTCAAATTCGATCTTACTGTGAGTCTATCCGATGTTCAAGCCCATCTAAAAACTAGGACTTCCAACGCTAGTTTTGGGGGTAAGACATTCAGACCATGTCTTCCTTCTTATCTATTTGGATATGCGCTAACCTAAATAGGCGTACACAATTTGGCTGTACTTAATGCTATATCGACACTGAAGAGGGAAGATTATTATCGAGTTTCAAGATGCAGCCCCCCCCCATCAGATTGCAATATTCCAGAGTAGGTAAAGGCTTATAGACGATCCCACATGCCCAAGGCGTTATAAGAGGGATGTGCAGAGAAATTCTTGTTTTCTTGTCACATTTGACTCTCGTCCAGATGAAAAAAATGAATAACGTTTGATTTTTGAATCTGCATCAATTACTGGCCGCTTAGCACAGCGTTATGGCTGGAAACTCATCTAAAAATGTATTCCACTCGTATAATGGGCAATAATCCCTTTAGGTACCATACTACTGTGGCTTTGTACTCGACAAATCTCATTTTAATGGAAGTTTAGGCGCCAATGTATAGTTCGTGAGTTAATTTTGTGTACAAGTCCGTTTGTGCCGTGAATTCTATTCTAATATTGAGCTCACATGCGACGTTATGATCGATACCAAGCTAAGCTTAGTAAATCCTGATACCTGTGTGCCTACCCGAGTGATGTTGGTTGCAACATCATTTGCAGACTAGTTCACCTGTGCAGAGAGTTTGATTTTCAGTGGCTATTCCAACACTGTGCGTTCTTCCACGAGACTTAGGCAATCTTGGTAAATATTCCCATAATACATGACTAAGACGTGATGCCCATTTTCTACACCACCATCTATTTCTGCTCTACGTAGGACACTTCAGAATGGTGCAGGGTTAACATGCCTGGCACGAAGTCCGTCACTAAAGTTGTACGTTCTATTTCCACTAGTTGCCTTACACATTTATCCCGGTTCAAGACTATGCCGGGCTGTGAATACCAATTCGTAGCCAGCATCCCGTTCGGTTCATCGAATTAGTCTTATTTAGCGTCACAAATATCGTGAATTAGCCAGTAAAAGTCGACTTAATTTATGAAAAATCTCTACGCTGGTCTACATCAGTCTTATAAGCGGTTGAATCTTAATATTGAGCCAACACATTAACGTAAGTTTGCTCTTCATGTGATACTTTACAGTGGATGATAACGAATCGATTCGAAGCTTGGACATTCGATTAAATATCATTATCTCTACTAACAGGGTCTGGATCTAATTACAAAGATGTTTGACGAATCAAACGTTAGCCACGTAAACATCGTTCTCAATGTTCTGATCATAATTGAATTCTGAACACGATCTCATGTCGCTGCTTAAATTAGTTCATTACAAGATTCGTTATCCGATACTGTGTTTTCACATCCGGTCTCCATCTTGCTTCATTTAATTTAATATTTTCCCAATAAATATCTAGTAAATGCATGTGTATCTTGGATAGAGGGCATTGGAAACATCAAAGTTTTAAGCTGGAATATTGAGGAACGTGGATTTAGAATTGTTAAAAAAAGTTTTTTCAATTTGCTTTCAGTTTTGAAAAAAAAAGTGCACGCTGATGTCTGGTGCATTCCTGCTCTGTAAGATTCGAGTCAAATATACAGCACATGGTGGCATATATAAGCATCCTTTTAATTCAACACCGTAGATTGAAAAACATGTTTTAAAACTCATCATGTTCTTGCTAGTGAAGGGATGGACAGTGGTGCCTATGTTTGCCCCTTTTTTTAGGTAACTTAACCTTGAGTACGGTACAATGGTCCTTTTCAGGAAGCTCTGACCTTAAAAGAGACAGACTAACGCAAATACGTTAAGCCATCATACATTTTCAATGTCAAGATTTCAGCAAGCGTGCTGCTATTTACTTAAACATCGCTCAGTTGATCAGCAAGTAGTAAAAAAAATATAGTTTCAACAATCATTCAGTTTTGGACAAACTCTCATCACAAAAATTGTTTTGGTTTTTGTTTTTTGTTTTTTCAATCGAACAGCGACTAGTAGCGCAGTTTTGAACTAAGACCCAACCAAGTCATTAATCAGAAGAGATTGCCTGAATGTGTACCATACGTGATTATCCCACTAACAAAATTTTTTTGTGTATGTGTGGCGAATGTCAATCTTTTGAAAACGACCACCCAGGCTTCACTGGAGATAACCTGTCTGCTTTTTAAAAAAAGACAACTATTTTGGCCCGGGAGAAATCTATTAGGAACACATCTGAGACATCAGATTACATGGGAAGCCAAGCTGATACTGAATTAAAAGTGCTAATCACCTTCCACAGTGATGGCCACAGAAACATTATCTTATGACTTACGTAAACTAATAACGAAGGAAAAGAAAATAAAGAAAGAAAGGGATATAGAAAACCAAGGCGGAAATAATGAAGAATGTCCAAGCGCATAAAATGAAGAGAGAAAAAGACAGGAAGAATCACGATATGTTTACACACACACACACACACACACACACACACACACACACACACACATATATATATATATATATATATATATATATATATATATATAATATATATATATATTAACCCACTTAGAGAGAAATCTGTTTGAGACCTTATTGCATCCAACAGAGGCTCCTCTCTAGCTACAGAGAGTCAGGTCAGGCTAAAGAATCAGTATTCGGGAGAAAGGAGAGAGGATACGTAAATACAGATGATTCGCTACTATGGACATTTTCAATAACTCCTGCAAATGATTTTATTCTAAATTCTGACTGGTTTTCAGTTATAAAGATAATGATTAACTAAAATGTTTCTCATATCCTTAGGGTGCAAGGCCCCAGTGCCCTTGCAGAAAGAAAATAAACAATATGACTATCCTTATAACCACGGTGTTCATATTTTAGAAAAAAAAGACAGATCAATGAGAATGATCTTGGGGTGTTAACAGTATTGCTGGAAGGCTCCTAGAATTCACTGTATTGTGCGGGAGACAAAATGAAGCTAAGGTGTGAGTTCCAAAAAGTCATTTTGCATTTAATTGAATTAATGAAAGGTAATCTACGTCTTTTGGGGCCTGAATAAGTTGAAAATGTATTTCCCTATATTCATTTCTCATTCATCACATCATTTATAATTCAATTTCTAACTCTTTCCATGATATGTTCAATGTCGTGCAAAATTTTCATTTTAGCCATGAGTAGAGGAAGATGAATAATAACATTATCAAGGCATCATTTTAGCATATTTTCATACAAAGTTATGTACATTATTCGTTTTGTACCACTTGATACAAATTGGCATTTGCAAGGCAAGAGGGGATTTGAACCAAACTTTACTGAAGGACAGGTCGCCTCGTCTTAGACTGATGTAGCATAGCAGTAGACAGGATAGAAGACAATCTGTTGTACCCGTGTATTCCAGCAATAAAGGAATGCATTAAACATATCGTTAAACGCTGGGTAAATGCTCAATAAACCTGTCCTGATACATCGCTCAATGCACGACTGAGGCTTTTATCGATTAGCATTTAAGATATCTTGCCTTAACATAAAAATCCAGTAACACAGTTAACACATGGCATAAAACTGTTCGGAGTCTGATCGGGGCCTGATCAACCTAACCCCGCAAAAGTGTTTTAATCCGATCATCTGCAATGGCACGTGTACTTATTTTCCCTATAGCAGGCAAATCGAGAAAGATGTAAGAACGCTGTGACCTCGTGTCCCTCACATATGAGCGCTGGCTTCATCAGAGTACGTATCACACACACAGACGCGCGAGCGCACGACAACTGTAATAATATAAAGAATATTTTCAAAGATGTCTATTAGATATTAAGTATAGTTTATTTTCCACTTGTTTTCCAAAATTCAGCCTTTCCCACAATCTCAATTACCCCAGACGTCTTGCATATTAACTCTCAGTTGTAAATACGGCTCACGTGTTAAACGTGATTTAATGGTAGCCCTTCACATTACCTTTGCTCTTCTGTGAATACGCGTCGAAGTTTCCTACCTAATTTCGAAAAATAGGTTGCAAAACACGTACGCACTCTGAGGTTCACACGTACCGATCCATCGTTGAATGCATCGTAATTGATATCTGACCTTTGCTAAAATAAAGATTGGTAGCCAAGTCATGTAGTTGTAGGGTTGTGGGAATCCTGTGAAATCGATGCCTAAAGAATTGATATCACATATCACTCGTTCTATTTTAGCCTCCTTCAAATGCTTTTGAATTTTACAATCTATGTTCATCCAAGAGATATTTTAAAAAAAAGTTTTCCGGTGTGTAGTTCAGGATCTGGTTAGTGATAAGTGATACTGAAACACCGGCGGCTCCTTTTTACCCATCGAACGCCTCGAATGACAGTTGAAAATGATATTTGATGAGGGTAAAGTGCAAAGGAAAGGTTCACACGCTTCGCTATGATATCAAACAGAAAATCTTTCTGATTGTATTATATCTAAAGAGAGAATAAAATTTCATACACAATATTTTCTTATAGCAGGATATCGTTTTTTGACTCGTGTATAAGAATAAACGCCTATCATGGCCAACATAATTGCTGATTCAGATAACTACTTGCCATTAATCTCAGTTGTCAGTGCTTCACACTTTAGACAATGAAATAATTCATAATGCCGATTGTCAAGTCGAAATAATAGCACAAACATTCTTACCACAGAGCCATGCACATCTTGAACTTGTTTTCAAACTGCAGCCGAACTGGAAGCCGAATTCGGTCTTCCTTCGATTTCTGGCTTCCCTCAAAGATGCGACTGAAGACGATCCCGAAAGAGGACGTGCTGCTTAAAAAAGTGGAAGGGATGGCGCAATTTGCGTGAGGTCTCAAGGGGATAAATTTGAAGGAGACTGAGGTGCCATTGCCCAAGGTCGGTTAATCTCTCGTTGATATCAAATGACTATGTATATTCCGGATAGACCTCAAAGATATATGAACATCGCTTTATTTTCCAGGGTAATGTATATATTATTTACGTACGTACATCAGTCAGTGTTTGTAGTTGCCTATGAACACTTTCATGAGAATCAGTTCATCTGTTTTCCCACGTGCTGGTGTGGAAATGAATATCTTTTTATTCACCTACCTGGTGAAAAATTGAATTTTTATATAGATTTATGAAAATTGATCGGGATGATGGGAGAAATCAAATCTGGGCCAAGTAAACTTAGATTCATACTCTTAGTCTCTTTTTATCTATATATAACAAATATGCATCCATTTATTCAATAACGCCAAAGGGATATCGACACATTGGCCAGGGAGCGGATAATTTGATAGCACAGTGTCAGAGTATACGTTCACTTTTCCCAAGAGAGACTTCCATGGAGGATACAAAATTGATAACCGTGTGAATGGGATTCATTGCAGCTGGCAACTGTAACAGATTTTTTTCTTCATTTTTCCTAATATTGAGAATTTAACTTCAAGTCATTAACCGTTTTAAACTTGTCGACCTACTCTGGTCTGTCATGAATTTTTATGATGATTGAGTTTTGTTGGTTTCCTATTGTCACTGTCATTAGAAGTTTGAAATTGCACTCGCGATCTACGATTATATTCGGGTATATTTCTTAACGGTCGGTTTATTACGCTTCTATACATATTCTGCTAATCACCAGAAGTCTGGAACTTATGAAATATGACCAATAACTAATGCCTCCCGGCTTATTGACAATGAGCAACTTTTTAAAATCCATTTACACACGCACACACACACATACACACACACGTATATATATATATATATATATATATATATATATATATATATATACGTAGAGAGAGAGAGGCGGAATTTTTCTGGCTTTCAGTCTTGTTTTATCCTCTTTGATGATGAAGCTAAACGACGTATCATAGTCTCCAGACACACTCACACTTACACCTGCATATATATATATATATATATATATATATATATATATATATATATATATATATATATATGTGTGTGTGTGTGTGTGTGTGTGTGTGTGTGTGTGTAAAAACATATTTGGGTGAGTTTGTATGTGTGCACGCGCTTGTGCGTCCGTGTACCGGCATTTGCAGTAGAACTGAATGATTTACGACGACTAATGAACTGTAGGAAGAATTCATTATCATTCATGATATCCATGGCCACATTATACGGTGACATGAATATGAAATACATTCATTGCTTGGTTCTTGAGAAAATACTGTATCAACTATAAGTTGATAACTCAGCTTAGCACAGTCAGTCATCCAGTGAGGATAGAACTCAGTATATTCGTAAATCTATATATATATATGCATATATATAAGAGTTGAGAGGTTACGTAAGTACGTTTATGTTTGTGTATGTGTGTGTGCGTATGTTCCTGTGTTTTCCTGTGATAGAGAGATATGTAAAAAGATAAAAAAGATAGAGAGAGATTAAGAGATAGGGGATAGATGGATAGAGAGAGGGGGAGAGATAGATAGGTAGAGAGGGAGAATATCCTTACTGCAGTCGTGAAAGAGAATGAGTTGATACAAAGAAGTAATCATTCATACTAGTGCGTTACATTTTTGGCTTCTAAGTCTTCTCCCCACATGATCGATTTAGACGACACATTCTTTTTTTCCTTTTCACGAGAATGATCATAAATACGTAAAAGTGTTTTATGCTTCCAATGAATGGTGTGAATGAAAAAGATAAATAGCTTAAAACATCTTGGCAATAAAATATGTACAACACGAAAATTCACGACACGGCACGGATTGATCTCCTGTGGGAATAATATATTCTATTTTTTTCAGACGGAAGAAAACTCACTATTCATGTAAATATTTTTTTTCACTATTACACACACACACATACACACACACACGCACACACACACTCACTCAATCACACACATACCACACACACACATATATATATATGTATATACACATATATATATATACATATATATATAGATATATATATATATATATAAATAGAGAGAGAGAGAGAAAGAGAGATAGAGATCCAACAACATTTTTTATACTGCTAACGGCATCTACTTACAGATTTCACAAAGATTTTCGAGAATCCTAATGAATATCCATTGAAATATAATTTCAAACTTCAGGGCAGATACAGGGTTTATGTGCCTCAGTATGATTCAAAATTTGCACCATGATCATATCCTATCGCCTCAATTTTTTTTTTTGTTTAAACTTTGTCCTATTAGCGACCACTCAGGTTAACCTCATGAACGGACTAGCCGTTTACAAATCACTGACGGCAATTCATCTCAACTTCGTAGCAACCCGAATATTTTGCGATTTCTGTGCATTGATATTTGCATTGACAATCGGGAAACATAAAGCAGCAATGCAGGTTTATCAATTTTCGCAATTCAAATAAATCATTTTGCTCTTGTCAGGATCCAATTTAGGCTTTATAGCCCAAAAGATCTATTTTATCTCTGACAGGCACACAATTTACGAGCAGTTGCAAGTATCCAAGCGAATCTCTCTCGAACCTATTGAATAACGTTATGCATCTTCGGATAGGCGGAATATATTATTCCGTAAATTATGTCGGTTATTCGGAATTAGCTTTTCACATGAATAAATATTCATCCAAAAGAAGCAGAATTATGTAATGAATCTGTGGATAACTTCAAACAGGGTTGTATTCTGATGGCAAAAAGTGCGGGGAACACAGCAACTTGAATCATGCAAAACAAAAGTGAGGGTCATCCAAATAGTTAACAGATGATTGAACCCTCTTTTATTGTTTGTGTTGTTGATATATTTCAGACGATTCTACGGTCTTCTTCAGGTGCACTACTCAAGTGAGATGTATGATTGTTTTTCTTTCCTTATCTGAAGAAAGAAAAAACTCATTGAATGTTAATTACCTTTCTCAAAGTATGTATTGAAAATTGAGGGTGTACTTAACAGTCTCCTGTGAAAACAAAGTGATGTTTTACATGTTTCCTTTCCTGTTGTGCTGACTTCCCGGGAATGGCAAAGATAGCTGAATACAGGATACCCCCAAAATTCGCAAGTACTGCATTCCCATTAAGATATCAAGCCAGAGGAGGAAATATCATTCATTTTTTTTTTTTGATGGATGAGCGTTCCCAGAATCCAAAATGGTGATGATGGTGATAGTTTAGGCTAGATTATCGATCATCAATTTAGAAATAAAGGTTACACGCCGATTCATTCAAACAAACCTTATAGAATATAACTGTCTTTTTAGCTTTTTAAGTATTTTTCTTGTTCGTGTATAATGTTTATAAACTGCATCGAAATATTTTTAAAAATATTCCAGAGTTGGTAGTTTTAGATATTTCGACCACCATCGGTCATTATCAACAAAAATGTAATTGATGGTAGTTGAAGTATTATCAATATTATTTTATATAATTCTATATTCATACGCCGAGCGTTTTTTTTACGAGTAATCATAATTAAATAAACACAAACATATACACATACATACACACACACATGTTTGCCAATTCTCAAACTATACACAGTCTCACATATACATGAGAAAAAGAGAGTCTAGACGTGCATGCATATTTGTGGTGCGTGTGAATATGTTTAAGAAAAATACAACAGCTTAAGATAAATGGACAATCATGTGAAATCGTTTGGAGATTTAGAAGCTTTCAGCAAACTATAGCGATTATAAAATTAATTAGACGTGAGTAGTTTTACAAATAATTAAAAAAACAAATAATTCATTCTTGCAACGGGAGGAGATGCATGTACTTGCATGCTTGTCTTTGTTTTAAGAATACAACCGCATCTGGGATTTTTTTGCGACAGGTTTGTTCAGGAAACATTATTTTAAAGATTGAAATACCAAATCAAAAAAATGGAATAATTGAAATCACCTTGACTTGCACTGAAGGATCTAATTTAATTGAAAGGAACCTAATTGCAGAAAGGAAGATGTTAGAATTGGGAATACAATAGCATTGTAGGGGATCCACTCGAGACATTACTCGGACCTTGACACAAAGCTTGTTTTTAACGAGGTCATTAACTGTTGAATTGAAGGCCTTAGTTGACAGGAACAATGACCAAAGAAAGAAAAAGAAATCAATGTATGAGAGGCAAAACCTCAAATTAATCTAATAGACAAAGAATGATAAAAGTACAACTCTGCAACTAATAACAATTGAATGGTGTCCTCAAGATGGAAGACGTGTTTATTCATGTGTTATTGTTACTTTGGAGGGTTTTAAAATACCATTTTTTAAAATTCTTTCCATCGTTTTGGCATTTTTCAATATCGATTCAATTTATTTTATTATCTGAACTTCTAGCTGGCGTTCTTCCATTCGATATTTCATTATTTTTCTCTCGTGAAACATTATGTCTTATACGTGATCACTGGTGGCCCAATCTTATTTTGAAACGCATCCAATAAACTCAGTGCTGATGAGAAAAGGCAATCGTGTGGTTTTCAGTATAGTTTTATCTAATCGTCACGCATCTGTATTTTCTTTTGCCACCAACAGACGTCATTTCTTTGATTAGATTTCATACTTTCAACTGAATATTTGAAACAAAACAATGAATTCATTTTCAAAATATGAAGTTTCTAATGATTGCTAGAGAATTTTTCTTTATGATTGACTGGATTCAGATAATTATGGTGGAAGATATATACATATATATATATATATATATATATATATATATATACACACACACATATATATATATATATATATATATATACATACATATATATATATATATATATATATATATATATATATATATATATATATACATATATATATATGTATATATATATATATATATATATATATATATATATATATATATATATATATATATATATATATATATATCGTAGAACTGAAATAACCCGATGTTTTTTTGAGAAGAAAAACGTATATAATTGTTTTGAATTTATAAAACGGAGAGAGCGAGCATCACTGCCTTAAAAAAATAGCATCCGACCATTTGACTTTCTGTCGGCTTGAACCCATTCGAATACGCGGCGAACTCAATCAAAAACAGCACAGAAGGATGTCTTTGATGTGAAAGTTACAATTGGTGCTTTTTTTTTTTTTCTTTTTTTTTTTCAAGTGTTAAATTGAAACAGTTACATGATCAACTGGCAACTAAAAAAATATGTAAACATTTTATGTTTAATGCGAACGCTCACCTCCGGATTCACGTACAAAATATTCGTACATATAAACAATTGTGAATGCTGTTTTTTATTAATTTGGATGATTTTTCTTTTAGTGACGCCTTTGTAAGGCTTTGTTGTTGCAATCAGACAAATGGTGTTCAGTTCATTACTTCTGAAAAAGCAGTTCGATTGCTTAGAAACAGAATCACTTTAATTCTGAAAAAAGATGATCGTCGGCATTTTTCCAATAATTCTGTTACCCAATCACTGGATTTAGCTTTTTTTCATTAAAATTAATGTTAAGCGTTGATAGTGCCGGATAATCAAAATACGATGGAACTATCCTAGGTTTTGATGCCAACATATAGATGGACGCAATAGCATAGACAGATTTAAGGTAAAAATACACCTGTATCGTTCTGACTAAAAGAAAAAAACAGTTTGGCAAATAATTGGATTGTTTGCTGGGTTCGATCCTCTATGTATGTACAGCTATTGTGTTCGTATGTGAAGCTTAGTTTCGTAAATATCTTAAGGCAACTGGTCTACTTGGTGGGTGAAATACTTATTACTTCCGGTACCTGAGATCAGTGTTCGAAACATCGCAGAGAAGACATTTTGAATTACTTCCAAATCGGATTGTTTTCATCCTGAATTCGGCATGTTGATCAATTTTCGAGTCAGAAGAATCTGATTTCGATAGGCTTATTCTATTATATATTGTTTATTTGTGGATTTTCTTTTTTTTCATATTTGATGTTGACGATATTGGATAAGCGAAATACGATTAACATATCGTGGAATTTGATACAGGCTTGTAGATGAAGATATTAACGAATAAGAAAATCAGGTACAGAATAAGATTTTCTTTGAACCACAATTTTCTCCTGGGGGTGGGGTATTTGAGGAGAAAAAAAAGAACAGAAAAAAAATAAAGTTAGAGAAATAAATTTCGGTTCAAAAGAATATCTTTGTTTTGATGCAATTGCATAAAGTAATTGAATTGTTGCAAATCTCGCTCTTAAAATATGTACATATTTTTCTTTTCTTATTGTTCCCTCGAGGCATTCATTCATGCATCTAATATTTTCGTTTTATCTCGCTTTTAACGCAATCTACAATTGCTGTTAGTAAGGACCATTGGCTTTGATCAGCAGGGCATCTAGTGCACACATTTTATCCAATTTCAAACTTTCGGTTCGTTCATAATTCATTTTTTTTTACAGACGCAAATTTCCTCCGTAATTTGTTTTCGGCACTTATCTTTTGATAGCGTCTGAAAATTAGGTCGATAAATTAGTACTATGGAATAAATGAGTGTTTTCGAACTTTTCTTCAAGCAGAAGAACAGCATACATTCTGTTCCCTTCATCATAACAACTTTCATATGATAATAGTAAGACACTAACTAGTATTGTTCAGATGAACAGTTTGGCTAATGGCTTGCAGGAATGCAGGATTATTCCTGTTGAAGCCATCAATATCATAATGTGGATATGCAGACTTGAGAGTGTTTGTGAATAATTTTGGAACAGCGTCTTGGATATCATCAGCAGCATCAGTCTTTTAACATCCATCTTTAAGCATAGACCTTTCCCAGTATTCGCCTGACCACTCTATCATAGGTGTAGCAGAGACAATACTTGTCTAGTTCGTCTCTCCATGTTGAATTTTGCCAGCATGTGATATATAGTCAATAAGCCTTTACTTTTTAGCGAAAAACAAAAAAGAAAAAAAAATTCTTCCAAAATAATCTCCTTTCGATCAAAAAGGTCCAATTCCAGCTCAGATGAGTGCCACTTTTAAATTTCAATTTTCATCTTAGATCAAATTTTACTGTGAGAAATATAGTCCTTCTCTCTTTCTTTTTTCTCTATTTCTCTTTCTTTAAAAAGACGCCAAAAGAAAAAAAGATTACAAGGGCTTTTTTTTGCTTGTAATGTCACTAACTCCATATTCATTGAACTCAAAAAAGAAATAACTTTAAAGACCCTTTCAAAAATAATGCCCTCCCCCGTCAGCTGTGACCATTAAATAGATTATAGCCAAGTCTTTGAAGGGAAACTTGAGATCCGGAACAGTTAATGTTCATTGTTATAGTTCCAATGTTAGGATAGAAAATGCATCTTTATGAAGAAAATCTTCAAATCGTTTGGTAGAAAGCATTTTGGACCATCTGATTACCATAACACCATTCAGACACACACACGCATATATATATATATATATATATATATATATATATATATATATATATATATATATATATATATATATAAAGAGAGAGAGAGAGAAAAAGAGAGGATAACATTCATATACAATAAATTATGACAATACCATATATGAACAACGTACCATTCATACCATGACATAAGTTATGTATTAAAATCATTACTGAGAGGAAGATGGTGTGAGACCAATACTGCTGGGGAGCTATGTTAATATAACTGCTTTTTCCCAATCCCCAAAACCTGTACATGGTAAAATAATGATCATCCCAATATGAAAAAATTGACATATGGTACCATTGTATCAAATCAAGTGCAAGGCATAAGAAAAACAGTGAAAAAACTTACATAAGTTACATTAACAGACATTAGAAGTAATTGACTAAAATGACATTAACATTTGGAAGGAATTTTTTTTGTATTTCAACGTTGTAAAGGCTTTTAAACAGTGAATGTATTCAAATATATCAACATGATTCTAGAAGCAGACCAGGGTCGAAGATATACAAAAAATCAAATAACAAGAATGAAGATGGGCTAGACAATTAGGAAGAAGAAAGTAGAGTAGAGGTTAGTGCAATCAAGGCTATCATAGGAGAAAAAAGAAAAAGGCCTTTGTTCAGCAGTGGACTCTAAACGACCGGCTGATGATAGTATTTTAGATTCGAGAAATTATAATTCATGTTTCATCCTTGAACATTAATTTTGGTAATGAATAGCATTTGCACCGAAGGAAAAAAAAATCAGAATTCAGTCTGTGTTGAAAATTTCCTTTGGTACAATGTTATGGATGTATGTTATTATTTGCTTATTTACATATTAAGCTGAAATTGTGTCGGTTTATTACTCATAAGTTCTGATTGGCGCCAACGATGATCTTTTCCCACTGACTCCACATTACATGCAGATTGTTATCAGCACAACTGCTGCGAAATTTTCTAAGCATTTTCAATACAATAATTGGCTTCCAGCATTTCGAAATTAGTGCAATGTTTTTGCTTTTTTTCTAGATTTTATTCTTTCTCCCTTTTTTTTCTTAGTACTTTTTCTAATCACAACCCCCTTAACATCACTTGCACAACAATCTCTATTATCTTGCACTGGAGATTTCCATATAATTGTTAATATCTTTCATGTTTCTTAGTTTATACGTAGTTGTCTTGTTTCGCCTTTTTTCTCATCAATTCTTCTCCGTATATCTTTTGTTTTCAGTGCAAGTAAAACTTATGTCGATGAATCCCTTTTGTTGAGCATATGACATTTGGGAGTTGAACCTTCAGTACTTCTTACTCAAGATTTAACGTCATTGTCTCAAGAAATGTAAGCACAATAGAGAAAGAGTGCCTAAGTTTCAAATAACCCAAGAATTAACGGGTCTTTTAGTGCATCTCTAATCGAATATTTGCGCGTTTTTCTTAACACAATTGACTTTTACAAGTGCTCAGTTTTTCAATCTATTTTTCTTTAAACTCATTCGTAATGCTACCCATGTGAATAACTAAATACATGGATTAGTTTTCTTAATAAAATGTTGAAGTAAACAGTGAATGTTTAAAGAAACAATTGTAAACGAAGGAAGAGTACTTGGGAATGTTATAATTCGAATATTCATTTACATTTTATATAAACGAATCTTGACAAAAATCACTGACAAACCAATCATGTATTTCCTCAATGCTACAGCCACAATCTTCATTGATTGCGTAGCAGTATTTTGAATTTTTCTCGTCATTTTGCTTTACGCATATATTTGAAAATACAAGAGAAGAATATCATTGATATTTATATTTCATTTCTGAATCGTTTATTGTTTTCTTTTTTTTCTAAATAAATTTGGTAAATTTAGCACTCACTATATATATGTATATAAATAAGGGTGTGTGTGTGTAAACACAAAAAGTGGAATGTACGTGTGTGTGTGTATATATATATATATATATATAGATATATATATATAGATATATATATGTATGTGTGTGTGTGTGTGTGTATATATATATATATATATATATATATATATATATATATATATATATATATATATATATATATATATTCACTTGTATAACAATCATTCCAGCTCATATTCTATCAGCAGAAAGAAAAAAACAGATATCTATACATTAACAACAAATATGCAATGATATGACACAAATATCTGTGAAGCCTATCCCCAAAAGAATATTTAATCAATCATTCCTCATACTTAACAATCGGGCATGCATCATTATCACAACACAGTAATAAGCGTCAAGAGTCGTGTTTTTCCTCAAGGCAGCTGGCATGATACTCCCTCTGAGACATTTTCAATCGCTTATTTCTTGACTCTTTTACGGTTTTTTTTTTTTTTTGCACCCACACATATCAAATTGTTGCTTCTGGGATGAGTAATGATTGTCTACAATGACATACACATGCTGGGTTTTCAAGGGGACATGTGTAACCAACCAATCATAAATTACTGATAGTCTGTTTGCCTGCCTTAGAATCTCTTGTTCAGACATTTTAACTCCCAAAAGTCACCAACTTACTATTACTCACGTGTCTCGTTTACCTTATGTTTGTATTCAAACTCTGCAAACTCGATATATCATCTGTCATCTGAGTGATTTCCCACTGGATCAAGAAATCGGGATGAGCACATTGTGCGTTCAGCAAAGCCACCCACACTGCAATCGGTCTTAACAAATACTGTTGAACAGTTAAACATGTGACTTTTGAATACCTTTTTTTCTAAAATATCTTCGTGGTATCACAGACAATATCAAATGATGGCTACCCATTCTTATAAAGCAAAGATACTGCAGCCCACATCCCCAACAGATTGGAATGTACCTGACTTCACTCGAGTAATATTTTCACTATCACGTTTCTTCCATCATAGCTTGTCATTGATACACACGATGTGTCGTGGGTTTTAACTTATTGAAAAAACTTCAAGTCCTGAAAGTATCAAAAACAAACCAGCAAACACGCAGACGCACAAATCCTTTGTACAGGAAAGTGTAAGAAAAACGTATCTATACGTAGGCTCATTTCTGAATTAGTTGCATAATGATATAAAGAACATTTTTTTCACACGCAAATACTTATTTTTCAACGTATTTGTAGTTTCTGCCAATACACATAGCCGAATGACTCGTACATCACACAGATCGAACAACATACACTAATAATTCCGGACGGAAATCCCGCTGATAATTAGGAAGAGGGTCTATTGATTCACCTTCGTTCTTGTTAATATAATGATACATGTTTGGTTTTGACTGAAAATCAAGGACTGATTGTATTTATGAATAATATTTTTCTTTTTTCTTTCACCTTTGTTTTTAGCGAAGCAAGTGAATTTTCCATTATTGTGAGATTGAGTGTCTTCTGGAAGATTTGTTTCACGAGTCCATATACTTTATTACGATTCTGACTATTACGATATTTTCAAGCCAGGTAATTTAGAGCTAAGCTGGTTATTTCTTCTTGAATGGATGTTATTTTCCATTAAGAGGGTTTCGGCTGCAACTATCTCAAAACATTTGAATGTTCACCGTAAAGTCAGAGCAGATAACTGTAGTATTTGGGGACAGTATTTTTCTTCGATTCAGATAATTTGAAAGTGACAAAGAAGAACTTATTTTTTTAACTCCTTTCCAAATATCTGACTTTTTCGGAAATTTCCATCGAAAGCTTCATAGCAAATGCAAAAAATTATAATAAGTAAAGAGAAAAGTTTGCGCATCATAGGTGAAAAAGATGTAAAGATATTTTAAAGAAAAGCAGAAAAAAAGATAGCCACACATCAGGATTATATAAAGGAAAGCCAAAGTCGATAAAGAGCTGAATGACAGAAAACGTGCGAGAAGCACCAATGAAAGATTCAGAAAGAAACACATTGTTAGCTAAACGTGAAACAGCCAGGCAAAGCAAAAAAGAGCCAAACATACGTAAAAGAAACGACCGAATAATGACGCCTCTTTCAAAGACACTCTACGATGGAATTTGCAACTCGGAATGCAAAAGTTTTGCTGACAGAAATAGCAATCAACAAAAACAGTATCCAAAGTCGTCGAGGCAAATCTGCACTCAGATGACTTACGGAGACGATTTGTGACAGCAGGCTGGTCTGGCAGGAAATGAATGCGAAGTAGACTGAGGACCAGGGAATGGAACGCTTCAGAAATTGTTTGCACGGAAATGGGACGTTTCAGTTGAGCTGCAGACGTATCATCGTTGTGAAGGATTTGACAACCCAGTGAACACAAGATGTGTTATTTCTCAGTAAGATCGTAGGCTACTGCTCGATAGATGGTTTATTTGTCTTTTTTGCTGAATGAAAGCTGTTGTAAGTCTGTGTTACGAAGTGCATTAAGAGTGTAAGGTAAGGGAGACATTTTGAAAGTTTTCTCCTTAATGCCATTACGATATATTTGTATAAGCTATCTATCTTTTATTCATTTCTCAGAGAAAATGATAGAAAGAGAAAAAACGCGGGAGAAGCATCAATTGAGAAATCGAAAAGCCAAGGTTCCAAATATATCTGTGTCTAGATTTACATAGTCGTAATCTACACATCTTTTCATCGCTAGTGTTTTAAAGATCTGGCACATTCTTAAATGCTGGCTGATTTTTGTTTCCATTTTTCATGTAAGACCTGTTCCTCATCTTCAGGAATATCCGTTAGTTTTGCCAATGACGTATTGCATTTGACTGAATGCTTAAATAAAAAATAGTTCATAATTTAGCTCGAAAGAAAAAGAGGGCAGGATATAGATGGGATACACAAGTATTTATCCATAATAATTTTGAATGTACATTCACATCTATCTACTTCTCCAGCTCTCTCTCTCTCTCTCTCTCTATATATATATATATATATATATATATATATGTGTGTGTGTGTGTGTGTGTGTGTGTGTGTGTGTGTGTGTGTGTGTGTGTTCGTGCTACAATGGTTGCGATTATGCTTGTATTCAGATGCATAAGTTTAGTAATGTGTATATGCACGCAAATGGTTCGGCGTGAACTATTCCCCGTTCAGAAGACGAACGAGTATTTTCAATGCAACTTGGCTTATCTTCTCTGGTTCAAAACGATTAAATGAACAGGTTTCAATGAAGACAAAGAAGGTTCGGAAATCTCGTGTATAGGGGAAATACCCAATAAAGAGATAACAACTTTCAGCGTCCGGCCAGAAATAATTAGCTAGAAATGAGAAACATATGTTTATCTGGCTAATGTTTTAGGGTTAATATTTACATACAACAGAAAGGAGTTAATCGGACAAAGCATATAGTTATACACTCAACCTTATTGCAATAGTAACTGTTCGTTGTTCGAATTAATGATGTTGGGTTCGAATCACGGTAAGATGAGAATCGAGAGCTGCCAGGGAACTGAATCCGTTCATGACATAGACAACAACGAAACCATCAAGACAGCTGGAGTGGAGACGAAAGTATAAAACACTATTCTGTCAAAATGAAATAAATTCAGAACTAATACCAACAGAAACTGAATCGAAGAGACAAAACCAATTTCTTACAGTTACTCTTGAACATAACAAAAAAATTCAAAGTATGATTTGCAAAAATGATGGAATTTATGTTCCAGATTCTAACCATGTCATTGAATTTTTAGAATAGATAAAAATTTCGGTTTCGCTTTAAAAAAATCATGATCAGCTAAAAAAACAGAAGAGGACAAAACAAATAGTGTTTGGAGAAAAAGGAAATGTTTTTGATGGAACTTATCTTTGCAAAAAAAAAAAAAAATTGGGAGAAGTGCCTAAACTGTTAACAGTTAGAAATGACAGTATGTTTGTTATGGGAGATTCGATTTACTTATGCACCTGATATCTTTTTCATCAGACATCTTGAGATGCCATGGACAATATATTTTGCTCGATGTATGTAGCGTTGGGAGAGAGAGCTTAAAATTGGGTTAATGCCTTCACTAAGCTTAATAGTGCCGAATGAACACAAACTGCTATAGACGAAATTTAGTTGATGATCATGTCCCTATACTGATAACCATCACGCTAATTTGC
Organism: Thysanoteuthis rhombus; assembly: GCA_963457665.1. NCBI lineage: Eukaryota > Metazoa > Mollusca > Cephalopoda > Oegopsida > Thysanoteuthidae > Thysanoteuthis > Thysanoteuthis major. The sequence goes on from OY735208.1 coordinate 64,466,482, forward strand.
ACATCATATGATTTAATATGCATGATGAAATACGCATATATATATATATATATATATGTATATATATATATATATATATATGTTATGGGTTTGTTTGATAAAGTGGTCAATACATAAAACATTCATTCAAGTTAGAGTAGAGCTTAAATTTGACGAAAACATAAACGTATTTGTTTAGCAAATCTCGTATTCCATAATATATATATATATATATATATATATATATATATATATATATATATATATATATATATATATATATATATATGAGTTTGTAAATAGGAGTGGATCTATAAATACCAATTTTTTTTATATACATACTATATTTGTCTTACATTATATATAACAGAATATTAACCAAAGTACATGCATTTCTGCTAGCTTGTACATTAAGCGTGTCTCTCTCTCTCTCTACGTGTCTTGACGTGTTTGCTTTCTTTCGTCGATAGACCAAAAATTTTTTGGCAATTTGAGCAGCGTTAGTTCCCCTCGTGTCTCTTCACACAGTTGATCCCACTTGCCTTTTGTTGCATTACAGAGAGTCGTGTAAACAAGCGTTTGTCTGTTTTCCTGATTTCCTTTGCCAACAGCTGACGACTTGGGTAGCTGGAGTATCATATGTTAAAGGCTGTTCCGTCTCAGTTATTACATGAGGTGTTTACCTTGTCGGGGAAATTAGTCGGTCAACACAGACAGCAAATTAACATGAACTCATAATTTCTCAAGTGAATTTATACACATGCATTCGAACACACACACACACACACACACACACACACACACACACACACACACACACACACACACACACACACACACACACACACACACACACACATATATATGATTGCGTGTACACATTCATAAACGCATATCTATGCTCAATATAATGAATGTATGCATACATACATACATACATATATATATATATATATATATATATATATATATATATATATATATATATATATATATATATGTGAATAGGCATGTCAGTATAAATACATTTATATGTTTAAATCCCTAAATTTCACGATAGAGAATTGTGGTGAATCCTGAGGAAGGTCTACAACACGACACGACACAAAAAGTCTGATGATGATGATGATAATGATGATATTTTGAATTGCAAATATATTTTTAGGGAAGATATAGGAAAGAATCGATCAAATCTTGGCATGGATAATTCGCTCTCTGACGACTTTTTCTCGTAAAATATACTTTAGTTTATAACGTGTTTCCTAGTACGTGTTTCTGTCTGTGTACACACATATGTATTCTTGTACTCTTATTCATGTCTATATCTGATTGTGTTCATATATTTCATATATTTCCATGATCCTTGTCTATTGTTTCATCTTTCTCAGAGAATGCTACTTTCTAAACTTAGAAACTTTCATTGAAGGATTGACAATATTCTCAACAGTGATTCATTCTTTTTCTCTGTATGTCTCAAGAGTCAATTCATAAATACTATCACTACTCTGCTAACGATTAGTCTATATTAAGAAATCTGCACTGAATACGCATCCTGGCTGGTGGGTTAAATAGCAATCAGATGTCTTTGGACTGCAGTTTACCTGCCTTTAGAGCAAGGTGTATGTGCATTTAACATTTTCCAAAGTTGATACACGAAGAATCGTATTTAGACTATTAATGCTTTCTAATCCCACAAAAAAAACAACGATCTGATTTCTGTTCATCTCTCTGCTTCATGGATTCTTTTCGACAGCTATTGACCCCACTTAATTTGCTCTCAAACATGTTACATTCTTTGACGATCTCAGATACGTGTCAGAAATTGTTCTAATTTTTTTTTTTTCAATGAAAGAGGTGATACTGCTAAGAGAATAAAGCTAAACTCTCCAGATTGCTACACATTCTTATGTCACATCTTGTTTTATTTTAAGAGTCAGTTAAAAAGAATTATGTAATGTCTCTATAACTTCACATTATGTCAAAACTAAGGGAAATCGGCGTGTATATTGAACCATGAACCATGAAAATTTCATGCTTTCATGTCGTGTGCTTTCTGCAATAAGCCGCCAAATTCAAAGGGACACGCAGACGGACGGACATTTGATGAATTATAGAAGGATACATGTTCAAAAGCATACAGTAATGTCCATGGGACTGTGGCTTCATAATCGCATGACTAAAATTGAAGAAAACGTCATTTTGTTCAAAATATCCTTTGTCCAGAAACTTGTCAAGTACGTTGAAATAAAAATTACAATACTACTAACACTAATTTCACTTCTATCAAGAATTGTATCGGCTCTAATCTGAGTAAAATCGAAAACAAATATGTCTTCAAACAATTGGATGAAAATGAAGGTTATATATATATATATATATATATATATATATATATATATATATATATATATATATATATATATATATATATATATGATCTTAGGCCAACTGTAGGGTTATCCCAACTGAGATGACAGAACTACTTCGATAGGCAATAAGAATGTTAGTTTGATTATAACCAAAAATTAATCTTTTATTCATGATCATCTCGGTTAAGTAACATTTGTAGTTTGACGGTCAGAGCAGTTGCAATGTGAAACAACTATAAGCTGGATGAATCAAATACTAATCAAATATTGATAATAATTGAAATTTTAGAAGACAACACGACACAATATAATGCATTTCTTTCTGAGATTCATCTCCGTAGTAATAAATGATGAATCCCCGGGAATTTTAAGTTACATTTGATACAAGTTTATAAGCAGTAGAATATGTGATTCACGACATGAAATGCTACTATATAATCCAAGCCTATGTAAATGCATTTTGAATTCACTAAATCATTGATTATTCCAAATGCGTTATTTCATGTGGTACAACCCAATATGGCTATATAGGACGATAGATCTATTGCATTCATACCTATAGTAAGTGAACATAAAATCGTTTGGTTTCATGTATTTATATTCATATTCATATTTGTACATTTGGTTTATATTCATCACTCATTTTCCATCTGCAGAACCTTCAAATAATCTCATGTTATCTCCCGTAGAATGCCTCCTAATGAACTGTACCTCTGATGTAACTGAACATGTTGATTTTAACAGAGTTTGTAGAAACTAGATATTAAAATAACGCTTTGAAATATCATTTTTCTCTTATGCGTTAAATGGACTATGAAAAAGAACATGGCAGTCTATAACCTCCTGCTGTTTCGTCATTAGGCGTTTTACTTCATAATTTACTGCCCTTACCGCTTGGAATCTAATATTACTGTTTATTCTGAGCTACCCTGCTAATTTCGACGATTCCTTTCTCTGGAACACCGACAGTATTCCCAAGACAGAAAAATTGATTAAGATAGATAAAAGTTATTTTAATTGGAGAGATTTCCTTTAGTAGAATCACGTTCATCATCACTTAGACAAAGCACAAGACAAATCAGCATAGTAGAGAAAAAGACTGGATATCATAAAACCTATGAGAAAACTCAAATGGGGATCGGCTGGCCATGTTGCAAAAATGACAAACGCTAGATATCAGGAATTACAACGTGGTTCCCTCGAGATCATATGCGAAACTAACGCTGGCAGGAAATAAGACGGCGTGACAAACTAAACAAAATCAGAATGTACTGCCTCCGAGGCGCCCACAATAGAAAGTTTTGTGGATTGTCTATGTGCAACGACGGATGCTAAAAAAACTGCTGCTGCCGCTGATGATGATGATGATGATTATTATTATTATTGTTATCATTTTTATTATGATGATGATGATCATCATCATCAGCAGCAGCAGCAGCATTGCAGAAATTTATTTCTTTTTTTGTTCAATAGTTGCTTAGTAAAAACAACGTCTATCATGAGTAAAATATTGCCTCAACTGCTGAGGAGGTACATTCTGAGGCGTGTCCCCAGTGATACAACACGCCTTCTCTTTGGAGCTGAACTTGACTACAAGAATATCAATGAATATTTTTAAGGTTACTGTTTGTCAAAATGTGTTTATATTGCCCTTTATGCAAATGGGTTTTGTTTTTTGATGGGAATTAAAATATTAATCTTTCTTTCTTTCTCTTTCTTTCTTTCTTTCTTTCTTTCTTTCTTTCTTTCTTTCTTTCTTCCTTCCTTCCTTCCTTCCTTTCTCTCTGTCTGTCTGTCCGTCTGTCTGTCTGTCTGTCTGTCTCTCTCTCTCTCTCTCTCTCTCTCTCTCTCTCTCTCTATATATATATATATATATATATATATATATATATATATATATATCGTGTTATGCGAATTCTGCTCCGATATGATAGTATCCCTTATTTCTCTCAGCATACAAAACATTGTTAGGAGACACAATGAGAGAGAAAGAGAGAGAGAGAGAGAGAGAGAGAGAGAGATGTTTGAACGTAATTCACTAATGGTGACGCAGATGATGATGGTGATGATGATGATGATATACAAAAACCATTCGGTCTCTAAGGAATGAGCGGGGAATTTCTGACACGACCTAGAATACATGCAACGGCACGATTGATTCTTAAGCTTATTCAACCAAGAGAGATACGCAGACATTAAGGCCCCATCGTTGACAGTCTGTGTTGATTAATTTTACTCATGTGCCGTAAAGAGAGCATCTGGTTTGGCCTGATCCCAAATATCTGACAAAAGCACCCGGAAATAAACAATGAGTCATAAGTTTCGACTATTTTTCAGTCCTATTGCCGTAATGAAGCGTCTGGGGACGACTCAACTGAGCACAAATCAGTTCCTCCATATAAACTTTTGATCTTAGCACACACTCCATAATTTTCACACCAGCCGGGGTCCCTGACGTTGCCCGGGAAAGGTCTTCGAATCTGACAATACCCTAATACACGTGATATTTTATAGAGATTAGGTTTAGGGTATATCCACGGAGTGAAAAGTTTCCTTGTCAGCTGAGGGTTATATTATTTAAGACTATCAAATTGGCTGAAGCACAGAAGCAATAATAAATTCACATCAGGGGTTAGATACGGTGAACGGAATCGAAGAAGAAACCTAGCATTATTTCTATATTGTGAATTGATCCCTTTCTAAAACCTGAAACTCCTTTTTTCCAAATTTCTGGTAACGCTCACAAATTAATATTTGATTATGTAAGTGTTCTTATTCACTAGGATAAGACCACTCTTGCACAGGGTCGCCTTCTGTGGGGATGAAAATCACAGCAGGAGTTATCGTTAGGGGTAAGAGTGTGCTAAACAATTCACCAAGTGAAAGCACCTCCACAAAGATACACACATGCACCTACATACATATACATGTATGCACAGGCATATGTACATTGAGAGAGAAATAGAGAGAGGGGGAAGAGAAAGGTTCTAGAGGTTTCTAACAAATAGGAAATAAGAAAGAATAATTTTGAATTCTGTTTTTTTCCATCAGATCACAACCTCTGTTTTGGAAAATTGATACGCATAGTCTTCAAACAAGCGTTTTGTATCTGTAGCTTCAGACAAAGTTACATGTAACAGATAAGTACATGCCTCCTTATTCAGGTATATCATCAAATGTGATTATATGTATGAAGCAATCAGGAGAAGAAATTTGTTTTATTAGTACGTTTAGACCGCATTGAGGCTTGTAATAATGTAGTTCCCTTTTCTGCTTTTGGTCTAATCCATTGGGAAATGTCTTGCAAACATAACAAAAGTACCAAATTTGAAAGAGTACTGATATTTCCTTCTCGAACATAAGTGGCATTTGAATTTTCTTCCTAATAAGCAACTTGAATTAAATTTTCCACTCTGCAATTCTGTATATCCACCATAGACTCAGACAACAGTACGTGCCAAAAATCTGGTCTTAAAAATAGTTCGTCATAGTTGATCGTTTAATGTACAATTTTCAGCTGTCAAGAAATGTTGTGACGTGTGTCAGATTCAGTTTCTGTTGCCAGGATTAGCGAAATTTATTCGTGTGGGCATATCTTTTATTTGCCTGTTTACCATATATCATTCCATTTCTATCTATTCTCTCTCTCACACACACGCACACACATTAATATACACATACACACTTATATATTTGTATTTGAGAGTACACACAATAATGATACACACATACATATACACACATAGCAGACATATGTTATTAGTGAAATGACGATACTCGGGCGAGTCTGGACTGGCTGGGTAGATTCTGGTCAAGATGGAAGGAATCCAGAAAAATCTATCTTTAAAGCTCAATCCGAAAGAAAACAGAGCTTTGTGCCCGGAGTTGATTCATGCAAGTAAATAAAAAAAAAAGTTCTCTGCATAAATCAATGTACAAATTATATAATTTCAGTGTTATTCTACAATCTTTTTTTATAACTAGAAGCTGAAAATTGTCGGAAAACAATCCCATGGATAATTCCCGAGACGAAAGAGGGTGAAGATGAGTTACTGGGCTTATCTGAGCAAATAACACGAGAAACGATTAGCGAAATCCCTTGGTAAAGTTGGTCAAAATAATAGTGCATACAAAATCAATTCGAAATTGAACATTACACACCAAATACCCAATGACCAAACATAGTGATGATACGACTATAAACAAACGTTGGTAACATATCACCCAACAAGTGGTATGGAAAAATACAAGATGTGATAAGAATAGTTATCCACTGGGGATTTAGCCAGCGACTACTTCTGACAAAGGATATGTTTGAGATAAACACAAGTCAGAAGCTGTTCCCGAGTATAGTAAGATTCTTTAGACCCTTGAATCTATAGGAACAGGTTGGGATCTTTACCCAATAGAAGCTGTTAGGAGTAATCACTTGATTACTTACTCATATCGCCTGTTCTTGAGCATGGATCAATAAGGACTTGATATTCATATGTCTTCTAACTCAATCGATGCAGTTTGTATGCATGGCACACATATACACAGCTCACTGAACAGACAGACTCACTCAAAAATTGATGAAACTAAGTTTATCTAATCATTATAAACGAAGGAGAAATATGCAAGATATCTGTCGTAACCACTCAAGGAGGAAACATGGATAACAGTAATCATCATCAATGGTAGCAATCTTGTCTTTGGACCAGGACCTTCCATAAGATTAGCAATCATTCCCTATCGTGGGCATCGCAGAGCCAATATTTCCTGAAATTATCCAGCTTTTCATGCCATCTTACTTTCTGTCCACCACGGTTCCACATATGATCTCTGGGAATCCACGGTTTGATTTGTAATGTTCAGCAGTTATCTGACATTCTTGCACATGTCCAGCCCTTTAGAGGGATGAGCAGGGAGGAAAGTAGGACCCTGCAAGATAAGTTGAACTATTGAATGATTTTTATGTGAAGATTGTACCTACCAACTCTGGAACTATTTGGAAAGTCCCGAAGAACTTCTGAAACTTTTGAAAGAATGGAGGAATTCCATAATGGAACCACCGTAGCGTCAAAGTTTGGAGTCATAGAAAAATGAATCGAAAAATATATCATCATCACCAGCATTTTAGCATCCGTCCATGGACATAGAGCTCCCTTAAATTTGCCAGATTTCTCTATCATGGGCGTTGCAGGGTCAGTACTTTCTGAATGTTTCTTGCTTGTCACGCCATCTTACTTTCGATTAATTCTGCGTATGATCAGTATGAATCAATATTGTGAATTTTGATTTTCAGAGATTGTCTGATATTTTTGTAACAAATTTAGCCCATTGCAATTTCACTTTTCTTGTGGTTTCTATGATATATCGGATTTCTGTTCTATCCCTAATATACTGTCCAGTCGAATTATATCTCAGCGTGAGGTTGAGTATGATTCACCCATGTGACTACTAAGAGTACTACACATGTTACTATTTTTAATGATGTGTCAATTTCTTTTGCCCGGAATGAATACAAAATTTCATCATCTTGCATCAACATCTGCGAGTACTGGGTCAGCATACTCGCACAGAACATGGCTTTAGGAATATCGTTTGCCATGCAAAAAAATATTACTAGAAATTAATGAAACAGCAGTGTTATGTACTTCTGATGGTAGAGTCCTGGTTTTCTTGTCATGATGTTTTAAAAAGAGAGAGGTCTTGTAATTGCTTCTTTGAGTCAGTCCATTTTTTGGTCTTTAACCTAATGACATCTGTCATCGAAGTCAACATATCTCAGCTTTAAATACGCCAAATTGTCTTGCAATGATGAACATGAGAAACACAGAATTACAACTGTCTTCTACTTTTTCGTATTACTTTCATTTCTATCTAAAGTCTTTATTTTTAAAGCAATTATTCTTCTTTTTTCTATGGTCATTTTTGTATCTGTCACAGAGTTCGTGTATTAATGTGTCACAGTCTAACTAGTCAAGAATAAAAAGAAAAAGAAATATATACCAAGAACATTGTCCATTTGCATGGATTCCTTGCTTTCTCGTTCATCTTGATAAGACCTTTTGTTGTTTGTATGTTTGACATTATGCTGGCAGCTAAGATCAGATTGATGTTCCTTGCCTTAGTTTTTTCCACTATTCTTTATGGTGTGTTCGTTTTTTTTTCCACTATACTCAAGTACAAAGATGTCAGTCTTGTTGATCTAAGCTTGACATGCTCGGCTCAACTTCAGTGAGCTCATGTCAGAACATACGAATCGTCATAACAGTTGTCAGGGTGCATTTGTTTTCTGTTTGTAATGACAGACGATGATATTTCAAGACAGCGTATTTGATCACTCTTTACTAGAATTTCCACCCACTGATTTCAACAAGAACGACCACTTCAGAAAGTAATACCGGGCGATTAAGAGAATATAATTGACCCTAAACAGATCTCATCTCTCTCCTTTTTCCCTGTTGAACTCTATATTTTCATCGTGATTTCTTCACAGAAGTCTTCAGTAGCGAGTATTTTGCGATGACTTGATACTGTTGTCGATAAATCTCAAGATTGTAAACGGGAAAGATTGAAGCTATGAATATTTATACATTTTTGTGTGCCAAGTTTTTTTTCTCCCTGCTTGATGTTTATTTGAACTATTTTTTACATGGAGATATATATTGTTTGCAGGTCGACTGCTCTTGTTCAAATCAAATACTTGTATATTTGCAATTGCAAGATCGAATTTCTCCATAAACTGAAGAAATCCGAAAAAGAATTGATTCTAGAGAAGAAATATATTGAAGGAAATGATAAAATCTATCTGTTCTGTTTAGTGCCACAATTTTTCTTGTGTTAGTGTCGTGTTAAATGTTTTCTATTGTAACGTACGATATTCGTCTCGGCTTTGTATTACAGAGTTTCAGATTCACTTCAACCAGCTGTTATGCTACAGTAGAATGCATTAAAGCTGTAGTCTTTTGACTGTGTGTGCGTGTATGTACATGTGTGTGGATGTTTGTACGCGTGTGTGTATGCATGTGCGTACGAGTGTATGTGGGTGTTTGGGGTAGGTTGGGGTTGAGTTCATTGAATCTGGAGATTCGTGAACGTAGTTTTATTTATTCATTTGAATTTCCTGGTCCTAAGTCCCTAGTAACTCCGCTACTTGCGTCAGGACGCCAAGCGGTTGCAAGAGACTGCCCTGCAAACAGAAAGACGAATCTAGTTTGTCATTTATTTTTTTGCAAAATGAAGATTTTTGAAGCTGAAACTGATATCTATCGCATTGTCCCAATTTATAAAGATTAGCTCTACATAAAATCCAGTCGCCGACGTCACTTTTATTAGCCCTGTGGCAGAACAAGTCAACCTAAATTCAAGCAATATCTATTCACAAAACCTTCCAGAGTGTGTAAAAGTACATATTATAATCGATATAAAGTAACAGACTACATCTATGGTACGCTATATATTGAAATCATAGCTGGAAGGGAGATGGAGCTTGATCAACATTGCTGGGGTGCCATGAACAGGTACACAGTTCAGTGGATTGTCAACGAAATAAATGAATAAGAATCGCCTGGTGACAAAAATGATAAATCATTACAAGTATGTAATTGGAAAACCCAAATACACACACACACACACACACACACACATATATATATATATATATATATATATATATATATATATATATATATATATATATATATATATATATATAGGCATGTAAATGCCGTATGCCGCTGAAAATATATAGTTTCAGTGAAATTTCATATATGCCTGAAGGATTTTCAACTACGTGCCTTGTGAGTCACCTTTAATTCAAACTCTATTATTGTTACTTGTTTTCTTATAACTTTTTCAAAATCATTTATGTGGCCTCAGCGTATCCTGTGTCAGTTATTTTTAATTCCACTTTTACTTTGATTCCTGTTTTGGGATATATATATATATATATATATATATATATATATATATATATATATATATATATGTGTGTGTATGTGTGGGGGGTGCATGCGTGTAGGTATGTGCACGTGTATGTGTGTGCATAGTGTCAAGAAGAGAGCAGAAAAATAAATGTGTAATACTCCATGAAACGTTGGTCTCGGTGGATAAATCTGAATTAATCGCTTAGGCTCCAACAAAAGCAAGGTCATAGGTCTAGAATTCAGCTGGGTCTATAGAAGCATTGTCGTTGGCACAAAGTTCAAATGATTACAAAAAAAGTCGCATCTATCAATGCTTTTGTATAGAAAGAGAAGGTATAACTAGTGATCATAGGATGGAAGAAGTGAGAGAGAGAAAACTCTCGGGATTTGCGATAGAATTATCTGCTAGGTCTCAGTCTTTCTGTAATCCTCCATTAACGTCTCCTAATGGACACTGAAAGGACGTTGAATCGATAATGATAAATAAATGACAATGCAATTTATGAATAGATAGATATTAGGGCGCTTACCATTGAGTGATTATTAGCAAAGTCAGTCCTCTTGTGCAGTGCGAACTTTCCTTGCTCTGCATTTACTGTTTCTTAGAATGGAAGTTTTTTTAAACTCGTGTACTTGTGCAATGTGTCGCAAGTTCCAACCAGAGAATAATGTATTAGTGTTAAGAATACTGTCATTACTCATTAACCTACTATTGTGGTTTTGTTACAGACAAAAGTGAGTGTCGTCGATCACTTTAAATTGGGAAATAATTCACAAACATCGTGAATACAATCTTCGCTAGCTACTTCCTAACTTTGACTTTTCAGCAGGCTTGACGCAAAGTTTGCTAGTCTAATGACTTTGACACTTATTGCTTGATTGTCAAGTGTTGCTCTTTCAAATCAAACCAAACTCAGCGAATAAACGCCTGTTCTGATATGTTTAGTGGAGTATCTCTCCCAGAAAAGTTCACATTTGTTATTAATTTGATCCTCATTAGATGAAGGTCTTCTGGGACCTGTCAGCTTGGGCCAGCCTCTGGAAATAAACTGGATACTTACTCTAATGTTAATGATCTTTGCTTTCGTTTGTCTCAGTGAAGAGTTCATGATTGTAGTGCATTTGACCCTTATGGAAAAGCTGTCAAATGGAACGTATCAAGTAAAGGCAAACCTACCAAGTAAACTGGGCGTTTATGTAGTGTGATGTAAGGTTAAGTTTTTATCTAGGTCTTATCCGCTTTAATAGAAAATTCGTGATCATGTTTCAATATAAAATAAGCTTTTGAAATAGCTCGTGCATCCCGAAATATAATATGTATATGAAGATTTTTTCAAAGTAAAGTAAAATACTATGAAGAGTTCGAGTCTCACTAATGACCCTACTACACTAGCCTTGTGCTACTCTAAGACTCATAAACACTTTTGATGACTACAGTAGTACAACTGTTAACAAATTTGTTTTAGATCTTTTTGCTATGATAGTTCATTCAATTCTCGCTTCGTACATTTCTGATGTGAACTTATACCAGACTAGGCTAAGCTTAGCTTTAAAATGTATTGCTATGGATTCATTTTTTCTGGAAAGAGATGTTTACGTTGTCATAGATTTAGTAACAGCTGTCTCAGTTAAGTTAATGATACATAAATACTATCTAATTACCTTTTCACTAGCCGAAGAACATTTATCTACACAATGATTAATAATATAATGGATATATTTTCTTGTTTGTCTTGGTACGAAAAACGTGATTGTATTCTGATATTCTTTTTCCCATTTAATTATGTATATCCTAATGTAATTGCTCCCATGACGATTTCCAACTAATACATGGTTTTATTAACCCTTAAATACCCACGGTCTAACATTCACATTGTCTTGCTTCGGAAAGTTTCTACGTATTTCTTTTATAGATTTATAATGCTCTTTTTGAGAATTGTCGAAACAAAATGAGTGTTGAGAAGTAGCTATAAGAACAAATATGTACAGATAAAGAACCATTTACTCACCTGCACTGCAATCTCAGAATTCTGTGGAAGCAGATGTCTTTGACAAAGGCCTGACGCTGAATACTATACTCCGAAAGCTTCTAATCTTATTATGTTTTCTAATAAATTTTGTTTGGATTGATAATAAATCTCCTTTCCTCCAGCTGTGGTTAAGTTTTTAAATATGAAATTGGAATAAACGTAAAACCTTCATAGAATTGGTTATTGGATTTCGATACAAATGGCGTCGCACATTTGAAAAAATGAAATATAGTGATAGAAATCCGGATGACTGTTTCCATCTTGCTTGCTCTTCAATATAGTATTTGCAGGCTTGTAAATTTCGAGAGATAAGAATAAATGTGATTCCATTGTTGAATAGATAATGGTATATTACGCATTATTATAAATCTGCTCTAGCGCACTAACACACACACACACACACACACACACACACACACACATACAGATACATATATATATAGTTGAGTACTTACTCGTACAACAACCAATATATCACAAATCGACTATCGAATATATCTATCAGCTCTACAGACTTACACACACGCACTCGCACACACTCACACACATTTATAAGAATAAACGCACACATGTACGTGTGCAGTTGCTGTGGAATTGATGGGGAACTTGACAAAGATGCGTTTAGAAAGAATTCGATATTTTAATTTTTTAGCAGAAAACTATTCTTATTGATACGTTCTTACCAACAATCGCTCATGGATGGCAGACAAGGAATAACCAGTTTGAACTTTTGAAGAGCCATCACCAACATCTCGAAGTAGTTTAGCGAGAACGATTTTCCGTTTAGATGGTAGTATTTAGAATTGATATATCAATATGATTGTTTTACAAATCAAATTAAAATAACTGAAATGTTTTTTTAAAATTTCGACAGAATGGAACCAGACCGATCCGATGCCAGTAATGGTATTCATCCACGGCGAATCCTACGACACCGGAAGTGGAAACGTCTACGATGGAAGTGTCTTAGCAAGCTTCGGTAAAGTCATCGTGGTCACAGTGAACTACCGGCTAGGTGTGCTGGGTAAGTATATTTTTAGCTAATTTCTCTCTTTCGACTGACACCGTTCTTTTTCTTCTAATTTCCCTATAGATACCTATATTTTACTTTGTTAGAAAATAATTATAGAAACTCACCAATCGATTCTAGCTTTGTACTAAGGCTAACATCTGTTTTTTTTTTCTTTGATAACTTATCTGCAACCGTTGCTTTTCTCATTTTGTTTCCAAAATGGAAAGAAACATATTACACAGCTGTCTAGTAAATATTTCATTCGATTTGTCAACGAATCGCCAGCAAACTTAATGATCACTGCATACAAACTTACTTTTCTTCCACTAATTTATTCATGGAACTAGAAGTTTGAATAATCGAGTAAAAAAAGATAATATTATCAGAGTTACAAAGAAAAGGTTTCAGATTTATGCAACAAACAATTACCTCTAGTCTGAACATAGCCAATGTCTTTTGTCCGAATGTTGAACGAATATCCACTCCTGATTTGCCTTTAACAACATAAGTTGAAATTCTATGGCGACGGCTTGCCGGGTCGCATAGCTGTTTACTTCCTCTCGATGCCAGAGCTCATTGTTCGAGTTGGTACCAAACGGAATATCGGATGCTGATTCTTCAAAGCAGAACAGCATGCTCGACCGGTTTTAAAGACTGGTAAGGAATAGTAAGACATATCAGTTTTCAACTGATGAGTGGTTGGTTTATTTCATAAAGTGTTCAATACATTCAGCATTAAGTGAAGTTAAATAGAGCTCTAAGTGTATAATAATAAGCAAATAAGAGGCACATATGAAAATAAACTAATTAGTTATATCACTATATATATATGTATATATATACATATATGTGTGTGTGTGTGTGTATATATATATATTTATACATATATATATATATATATATATATGTGTGTGTGTGTGTGTGTGCCTGAGTATATGTGTGCGTGTGTGAGAGTGTATACGTGAGTGTATTCCTGTGAAACATCCACAGAATCAATAATTTCCTGCTCGTAGATAGGATATGCATAGATAGGAATTGTAGAGGACATCAGATAACTGGTACAATTGTTCTATACATTTTAGTTGACAGCACCAATTTGTATTTGTTAGACATTGGCAATGAATGACAGCTGGGCTCTCAGAAACACAAAAGGGGTTATTAGAGAATTTTGGAATAATAAAGTTAGTAGGATAGTTGTAATGGGACGACAGGGAGTCTGGCTAAAAGTGCTGCAACATTTCAGATCATGAACTTTGAGAAGTTTTATCATGACGTTCATGAGGGAAACTGGCAAGTTTTATGGAAAAAATAAACTGAAAATGCAGAAAGGATCAAGTTTGGTATGGAGAGATACAGTAACATTCCCTCGAGTGAAAAATAATTTGATTGTCACAAAATCTATGATAATGATTGCCATTATTAACTTTTATCATGGCTTCAATTTTTTAAAGATGTTCTTTTATGTAACCAGACCTAGATAAAAAAAATAATAGAGACGAAGTGAAGAAGAAATGGGAAGTTAGGGATGATTGAAAGGTTAAGAAAAGAGAAAACACGAAAAGAATGAGAGTGGAAGTGGTTGATGGGAGGTAAGGGTACCTGAAGGATTGAAAAAACAAAACTTGAAGGAGAATTAATCACTAAACACAAAGGATGAAGAGTTAAAAACAGATTTTGGAATCTTAACACAGATAACTTGATTCAATCTGAAAATCGGATTAAATCCAAAGAAATTGATTTCAAGATGTTGTCTGGTGGTCATTGGACGGACAAATCTGTTCAGCGAACGAGCAAAGCGGAGAAGAAAACATAATTAGGTAACACAAAATCAAGATATTGCAACAAAATTAATGGCAATTCTTTTTTCTTTCTTTTCTTTTTTCTCTTTTAAAACGAAGGGCAAAAAGACCCGACTGGGAGCAAAGGGATACCTTATTAATTAAATTACAGAGGATAATTTTTCGTTTTAAATTGTTGATTAAATTTTTATGTGAAATGAAGACAACTGAAGCCTGAAAATGAAAAACCATGAAATCATGCATTTTGTAGTAAATCATTATTATTAGTTAATCAGCGTAAATTGATGGATCTAGGATTTTTCGAGAATTGATAATGTCGATTTCAGTGTTCAGCAAATAACTATTATACAGGATGAATTTATAGTTATTTAAATTTAGATCCTTAACTCAGGGCAAGATTGGCTGTCATGTCTTGTTTTAGATGATGTCTGTTTTCAATTGTTTCCCGAATTGTTTCAAATTACGTTCAGCAGTAACGGACATAGGAACAGATTTGATAATCTAAATTTAATTTGACGACGAGAAAATAAACTGGCGGTTGCCACCAGGGCATCAACCTGAAATACTTTGCAGTCAATATACCTGCCCTCCTCTTCTAATTCAAGGAAGGACAACCAGTTGGGATTTTAATGGAAGCTTTTCCTATCAATCAGAACTTAAGGGAACTTATAATTCAGTATTGCACGTGTGCAGTTCAAAGATGCATATTCACTGACTTCGCTATTAAAATCTGATACCTGTTTGTTGTAACATTATGCAAAATTTTCTCCCGATATATGATGAGTGAAAAAAAACGGAAAATTTCCGTTGATACATTGAGTGGTTCGTAACGTACTTATGTGAAAAAGTCTCTTTCATACAGTGTATCTCTCAGCAAATTTACCAATTTATTTTCAAATATATATATATATATATATATATATATATATATATATATATATGTATATATATATATATATATATATATCAACGTTATCCCATAAATCACGTAGATCGAAAAGTATACACTGAAAATTTCATATTTAATTCCAGCTAAAACCTTTTTGAGGCTATGGACATAACTACCCATACTTGTATATGTAAAATATTGACTGTTCACTTGCCGTTTGACGGAGTTGTATTTCTGGATTTATTTTCTGAATTTTCAATGAATATGAGTGTATTCGTTCGTATTTAATGTTAGCAAAAGAGAGGGTTTATAGAGTTTTGCAATATTTCCTTTTCTATATGAATAAAAAGAAGAGTTCTCCGTGAAAGCTTTTTGGTTGAAAACTGGATTTCGTTTCATTCTGTTCTCTTTACTCTTCTATGAAACAAAAGCTTCCCAAGCTAAGGCAATGTTCAACTTTAATGATGGCCCCAAAACTTACAAAGTGTTATTGCATAATGTAGACAAGCATTTATTTAAGATACGTTTGATTGAAATGAAAAGGCTGATTAACAAATGATAATTTTCAAAAGATGTTTGGATGCACAAACTTGTATGTGAAAAGTTAAAGATTGATGATGATGATAATTTAGGACCTCCCTTACAGCAAGCAACCACATCTGGTTGTAATTTTGCATAATTATTTACTTATAAGAATAATGAAAAGACCTTGTTAATGAATGTTTACATAATACAAACTGACTGCATCAAAATAATAGGTTAATGAAACTTGGAAAAAGAGAATGTCTTCGATAAACTGGGTGATTAAAGGATTAGGTGAAACGTTTACAGATTTTCTAATTTTCCCCCATGTTTAGATTTAGCTCCAGGGATCTAAATCATTTACTGGAATAATAACTCTCGTGGCTCAATCTTTTAGATTTTGTTTACCAGAAAAAATTGGCAAAGGGAATTCCCCGTGAGTTCTCCAGAGAATTTTCAAAGATTTTTTTTTTGCATTACTGGAAATACATTTCCAAAAAAGGAATAAGTGAATGTATTTTTGCAGCCTAGTTTATACTATTTAATATTGTTTATCTCGAATCAATTGTGCCAAGGACATGTTATCTCTCTCTTTTATATATATATATATATATATATATATATATATATATATATATATATATATATATATATATATAATCAGCTATTATGTCTATTCTAGTCAAAGACTTTCCCATTTCCTTTCATGACAGCCGCGGTTATCACTATCACACTCCTCAATGTCAGTCCAAGTCAAAGACTGTTACTGCGCTGGAAATCGGAGGTGACCCGATCCTCTTTTGTTCGCTACAATCCTAATAACACTGTTTCGCGTGTATTCAGTTGGCTGCTGAATGTACAGAGAAACTTGCTATGAGCAGTTTTCCAGACTTTTCTATCATACCGAGAATCGAATCCAGATTCCTCTGTGTGAAAGGTACACTTACTAACCATCAAACCATATATTTTGACTTAGATATATTCGTATAATATGAAACGTCGTGAGAAAAGAAAATAGAGAAAATATCGGACAAATTGTTTATTTGAAACTTTTTCAACTTTAAACTTTTACACCCTATGGGTGGTGTTATTTAACTGTCATTATAAAAGAATATGTACATTATGACTCTGCCCTTACCCGCCGCGTCTATACAGCGATCTGCCAATTGATTTCTCCATTACAAACACCTTTTACAAATAAGTATTTCGTTATACACATTCACATCTTTTATCATTTTCTATATACAGGCATGTATGTCTATTCGTACATACATAAATATTGGTGCTTATATAGTTGTATGTGCATTCCTCTCAGTGTTTTCTTTTGTGGAAGACGCAGAGAAGGTACAAGGGCGAAAAGAAATAAATTAATGGCAGCCTCCATACATTTGTGTAGATAAAGGTCAATAGTTGATAAACGGTGGATAATGCATTTCCCAGCGAGAAGCCTTCTGATATCATCCATTTTCTTTATCTATTTCTTATGTTCTTTGTATCGAGAAACCTATCTTGTATATCTCCCAGATCATTTTTGTGGCAATATAATTTATTTTACTCTTTTGTCGTTCCAGCACTTGAGGCGATTTCTTATGGTGTTTTTTTCCTTTTATTTTTTTTTTTGCATTTTTTTGCATTTTTTTTACTCACGTCTATTTCGACTCTTGACCACCTTCATTTCAATATGTGTGTGTATATATATATATATATATATATATATATATATATATATATATATATATATATATATATATGCATATATATATATATATATATGCATATGTATATGTATATATGTATATATGTATATGTGTATATATACATATTTATATATATGTGTATATTTATGCATATATATGTGTGTGTATATTTATGTATATGTATATGTGTGTATGTATATATATATATATATATATATATGTATATTTATATATATATTGTAGCTGTCCATTCATCTATCTTTTCCAACACCCCAAATCTCCCTTATCTTCTTTCCTTTAGTCTTATTTCCCATATTTTTTGCCTTTGATTTTTCAAAACAATTCTTGGCAGCGAGGGCGATAGTCAATACCACTTCATATCAAGAAAGACAATTCCCAAAGTTTTTCATGTGAGGTTTTTGTTTATTTTTATCGTTTTTTTTTCCTGTCTTATTCATCTTCTCATATTTTTTTCATACATAAACTATTCACAGTTTTGACTTCCCCGAATACATTATTTTTTTTTCCAGCTCATCGGTACTTCAAACTTTTCTGCTCTCAGACTCAAAGAAAAATCCGTTTGACATACATTCATAAATGCATTCAAAGCCAAACCGAATCTAGACTACATC
The DNA here is from genome assembly GCA_963457665.1 of Thysanoteuthis rhombus. Lineage (NCBI taxonomy): Eukaryota > Metazoa > Mollusca > Cephalopoda > Oegopsida > Thysanoteuthidae > Thysanoteuthis > Thysanoteuthis major. Next base: position 64,485,324 of record OY735208.1, read on the forward strand.
AATTAATGCACGTTTCTCTCTCTCTCTTATACGCAAACACATCCACAATTTACAACTATGTAGCTAGATACACACGAGCATTAATGTCAGAGCATGCGCATATGTAGTCGTTTTGATATATTTTATCATAAATTCGTTTGACTAAATCTTCCTTCCCGATCTTCATGCTGCTTCTAGAAAAATGAAAGAAAACATATTATCGGTGACCATTTAATAAAGAGAGCATCACTGACAATTTTTGGTTACTATGCTTAGAATTATATTTTATATAATTGTTTCAAATATTAGATGAACAAGTCATGTTAGTCATGCAATGCATAACCGTCATGTGACCAACTTCTCTTAGCTGCATGCTATGTTGGGAGTGAGCAATTAATGATATTGAAATCGATGAAAATACTTCTCTTGCATTTTATTCGGTACTGATCACCACGAAAAGTCTAAATTTTTGAAAAAATAAGCAGGAATGCTGCTGGACATAAATTAAGGGAGCAATTCAGCCAAAGCTGACCTTGAGAATCGAACACCCCATTATAAACCTATCTACGGGGGGAGTAAAAAAAAACAAAAAGAAAAACCCGATAAAGACGCCTTTTCTTAAGATTATTATAAAATGTTCAATTCTTTTAGTCCTCTACCTCTATAGGTGCGGCCTATATGCATGCGTCATACGTAACCAGCGAACAAGTCAGCCGGAGCATTTGGAAACTGAAGAAATCTACGTTGGCATTTTTGGTTACAACTTTGGATGACGAATTCTAAAGTTATATGAATTGTATCATCATACAATAGAAGCTAGCTAGAAAATTCAATTCAGTGGAGATTTCGTTTACCAGCAAGGTGGTAAAAAGAAGCCAGACCAGTAGACTTTTCGGAAATAATCGCCCATGGTGTGGCCAAAATTATTGAAAACCATTGATCGGCTCAAGTTCTTCTATGGTATTCAAGCTTTATGTGAACGAGCTGACAATAATGTGAGTTTTACTGCGGTTGGGAGAGTAGTTCTTTCGACACCATGTGAGTGATACTTTTGCGTAAGTGAGAATAGGGATAATCAACATGAAAAGTGTCTAATAATAAACCGATTTCCACTGCTGATGTAACTATTGTAAGTGCACTCCCAGTCAGGTTTTATTCGAAAGATAATATGAGGCACTGAAATTGTATGGTCCGTGAAACTGGCAGATGTTTTATTTCACTTATATGTGTCTCGATATTCCATTTCCTTTGCTATGACTAATGTCAAAGCTGGCAATTTCTGTCTACCTTTTGCCAAGTGTTGTCCACCAGCGAAGCTCTTGCAATTATTTTCATCATAATCAGTAATTTGCAGAGGACTGACACGTTTTATTTCGGCACATAAAATCTAAGCTGAATTATGATTCCGAGGAGATAAAATCACTATTTTACTTGATGATTTTGAAGTTTTTATTTATTTTTGCGACAAGCAATAACTGTGTTGTAATCAGCCACTAGTAGTTTTTTCATCACGATTTTACTTGATTATCACTGCGAAAGCAATTCATTACAAACCCGATAGTCAGTAAAATTCTGTCACACTTCTTCATACCTGGAGGTCCCGTGATATTCAACTATGGATAGCAGTCTGAGATCCCATCAATGACTCCACGAAACCTAATTGAAGAGGAGGGAGAGTCCGTAAATCGCTGCTGCCGAGATTCTAATCTGTATCTGGAGAACTTTGGTTCGGTTACCTCGGCGATTTTTTTCTGATGTTAGGAGACATGAAATCTCCGATGATCCAATTTGTTTCATTAACTCATATAAGAACTGTTGTCATCAGTTTTTTTTTAAATAACGTTCCAGCCAATGGCATTCGCTTCTAAGATTCTGTTAGTCTGTGGTTCTCCTGTTAAGCTGACATTGAAAATGAAAAGAACACGTCTTGTGATCTCAAAATTAACACAGGATGAAACATGCAAATGTCTGGAGAATACATCGGCTGAAACGCAAGGAAAAAATATCGGCAATAATGCTGAAATTAAATGGGACTTTGAAGAAAGTTGCAGACTTTCTTCTACAATGACTGGCAAAAGGGTAGGATTTAGAAACGGACAAACAGCCAATAAGATTGTGATTGATGCAAATAGAAGTCTATTGTCAGATGCAATTGTTATCAATTCCTTTGGATTGATATCATTGCAATCGTTGGTTCATTCCTCGCGTGCAAGATGATGGAGAGACATTGTCTGCGCTATTTGATTCGTTTTAATCAGCTTGTGCGCACCATATCCTCCTCTTAAGGCTCGGTACCCTTCTGCGTTAGATTTAGCCGGACGAGATGACCATAGTAGTTTCAAACGTATGAGAACGGCGTAACCAGTATGACCAATGGGTCTGGCGAACCCTGATCAAATCATGGCCAAAGCTATTTGTGTTAGCAGAATGCACTCAATCTATTCCCCACCACCGGTTAAGGGTTGGGTAGTTGAGCGAAAGCGGCCTTTTTATGCAGTTAAACTTAGAGAACGTTTCTCTAAACCATATAAAAGCATTGATACATTTACACGTATCTTGAAAACTGGACTGGAATACAAGGTAAATATTTTTGTAGTTAGAATTACCTTTCAATAAAATAAATGCACTCTACCTAATACTACTTTTTTGCTAACCCTCTACAAGGGATAACAGCCGCCGAGGATGTAGATGGGTTTAAGGTGATTGCTCTCAAGTTCTCTTTAAATGAAAATTCGTTTGGTATCTCAGCTTTGATTGAGCAAACGTGGATAAATCTAGTAGCTATTCCATGGTAGAGGGAAACAAGCTGTCCATATTCATGAATATACGTATTAAAACACTACAGTCTGGTTTTCCATTAGTTGAAAGAATCGCGTAGATTTGTATTTTCTCTTCTTGTCAGCATTTATCTTGCTTCGACCTACTGACTCGATATAAAGTTTCAAATACTAATAAATCGTTTCAACTTTTCTGAGAACGGCACTTCCACTTCTGATAATGGCATTTACAAATGGCATCATATGCTTACCGGCGAACAGAACAGGAAAGGAAACGAACATTTTTGCCGTAGTATCAATAGTCTGCGAGATTGGATTGCAACGATATTACTCAAAACAAGGCACCCTTTCTCACATTCATGAACCCTCTCTCTCTCTCTCCCTCTGCTTCTTGCTCACTCTCTCTCTTACACACACACACACACACACACATATATATATATATATATATATATATATATATATATATATATATATATATGTATATACATGTGTAAACATACATGTTGTGTTACCCCAAGGTTGTAGCAATTGGACAGATTCAATACATTCATATGTCAAATTATTTGGGTTCGTCGTGTCTCGTTGTAGATTCAAAGATTGAAAGCACTGCACAAAATCACACCCTGAGGACATATATATGTATATCTTATTTTCTACATTTTTCTTGAGTGTAATAAGCAAAGCCGTATTCCAAGAACTTTTAGGTAACAGCACAACAGATGCACATTCTAGAGTGCGATCTCGTAGTTGCAAAATTAAATCTTTGAATACATGGATATAATTTGATCGTTTTTGTTTGGCTTGTTTTTTTTTGGTGGGGCGAAACATTCATAACGTTTTCTGCATACTTTTTTATATATTTGTTCTGATATACATTGTGTTTCTGTAATGTATGTATTTCATTCATTGTTATTACCACAGATGAAAATACTGACTTTTATAAATAATTTTTGAGAATGTGTTATATTGTGGAGTTGTAGTGTTCATGTAATATTACTTTCGCTGAAATTACCGTCAATATTTACGCTAACAATATAAATGCTACTCATAAAACAAAAATTGTCAGTTTCACATTTAAACAATACATTATGCACAAGTAACATTATTTTCGATAATTAGAATAACATGTCATGCTGTTTATGCATTAAATATCATCCTGATTATCTCCCGTTGCTTACATATACGTGTGTGTGTGTGTGTTAATCTTTGGGAAACAGCACCACAGACGCGTAATTAGTTGCATAATTAAAACAATCCATATAAATATTATGTTGAGACAATCTACCCACTTCGAACGGTGTGTTTTTTGTCTGTTTTGTAAAATCAGTATTTGATAAAATTACTGTTATCTTGGCCTAAACAATGACCATTGGCACTGCTAGGGAATACATTGACTCTTCCCTCCGCACGAGAAGCACTAAATACATTGGTGGGTAGATGAATACTCAGTTTAACCTAGTGTAGCACTTGATGATTCTGGCTGGGTACTTACTGAGCATCAAACTTGCCCCAGATGGTCTGGTCTGGCGAAAATAGTTTGCAAGACGTTGCTATATCGAAAGTGCTCTTTATATAAGGCCACACACACAACAGAGGTTGACCGATAACATTGAAATATATCTGCTTTTATGGTAACATTAACAATTTAACTCCAGTATCAAAGAGTTTTCGTAGTGTCACACTATCACCTCACACACCTAGAGACTTCTGTGCTAATTTCCTGGCCAGTATATGATCATAAATATCCCCTCGAGCAGACAGAAACCACTTTACAGACCAAGAAACGCTGGTGCCGCCAGACAGTGTTGGTAACTGTAATATAATAACTGCATGATTGTCAGACTGTTAACATTAAACAGGCTTTAGTGCTCCCACTTGATTCTCCATCGGGCGAAGACATATTTTTGCCAAATGCTGACTTTCTCAAACCAATGTACGTTTACTAATAACATGCAAGTTATTCGCACACATTGGCTGCATATTGAATTTTATGGTTCAGTGTTTCGATTTTATGGACATCGTCTTATTTGCTTCGCTGACGTAAGTTATTTTGGGTCTGGTGCATTTTAGAAATGATTCGAAGAAATTGAAGTTTCTATGGAGTAACTATTGCCTAATTCCTGTAAACGTTGAGCAGACTCTTACCATTCCTCGTACATTTGAACATTTCATCCAATAGATTAGAAGAAATATTTCTCTGTTTGCAACATTGATATTTCGTTGTAGTAAACGTATTTGCTGTTGTGTTGACCAGGAGAAACTCTTAGTTTGATTCCATACAGTTTATTAATTCATACAAACCGAAGAGTATCGTTGAAAAACGATATAAAAGTGGGCATGTACGATGAGTTATACATAAAACCCAGCAAATGAAAACTACCTTTCAAAAGAACAATATCTACTAATTATTATTATTATCATTGTTTTATCATCATCATCACCATCATCATCATCATTATTATTATTATTATTATTAGTAGTAGTAGTAGTAGTAGTAGTAGTAGTAGTAGTAGTAATAGTAGTAGTAGTAGTAGTATTGTTGTTGTTGTTGTTGCATCATAATGGGCACTTGAAGTGATCATTCCTGCAGAATCAAGTAAGTACTAAAGAATTGAAATTGAAATCATCGCCATTACAACTATGACAACTTATTCAAAATAGATTAGGTAACATATAACACTAAAGTTTTAATATATATATATATATATATATATATATATATATATATATATATATATATATATATATATATATATATATATAATGAATACTTTTAGATGGGTCTTTTTTTAATCATTTTTTTAAAATTTGTTTTTGCTCGTATTGTTATCTCCATAACATGAATGCTCAGATGATTATCCTTGAGCGTTAGGATACAAAATCGAAAGTGTGATAAATCAAGTGAGAGAAACACTAGTCCAAAAGCAATAACTTCATCGATAAAATAGAGTACGATTATAGGTATAATATTTTTCCGAATGTTTTTCTGTATATGATGCAATGCACGGTTCACAATGCTTCATTTTCAACAGATACATTTTTTGCAGTCCCTGCCCTTTTTTAATTCGATCAAATTGTATCGAAAGTTCGCTTCCCTTCAACTGTTTTAGTTTTAATTTGAAATTATTGGATGTGTTATGATTATTCATTGATGACAGGGACTAGAGAATGGCCGAATGGTACGACGAAACTTTGTCGTATAAAAACAACGAAGTTTCGGAAAATAAATGAAAATTTATTGCATACTGGTCACTGGTCCTATTTTCAACAATACCAAAACCCATAAAATGTATATCCTCTAAATATTCCAAGTGGGTCAGAGTCTCTTTGAATTATCAAACAGTAAATGTGATCTATGGCCTTTGATAATACGACGAGATAGTTTTGTTTTTTTTTTTGTTTTTTGTCTTTGCAATAGAAAGATGGAACCAGGGAGACAAAGAACTAGGACCAGAAGCAAGTGTTCATTTTTAAAGATTTATGAATCTTATATAAGTTCTGTGTACTCCAACAAATGATTTATCAACAGCTGTGCCAGATTATCTGAGATTGAAAAAAATACTTTCTCCGAGTCCCGATTTTTCTCAATATAATAAACATGAATTAGGGAAAAAAAGATCTATCCTCAATCGAATGAGTGGTTGGTTACCACATTCCCTTGGAGAATAAACAACCTACACATATTTTGTTTTTTTTTTTAGCATTCATCTGTAGAAATCCTGTTTGGGGATATGAACAACTCTGTTATCAGATCATACCTCCATCTTATTTTGTCAAAGGATGCTAAATATTTGTGTTGCTTTTTTTTTCTTTTCTGTTTCGGTGAAAGTATATCAGAGTCAATAAGGAGACGTAAAGAATAGAATGAAGTGGATCCATTTCATTCGTCTGACGGCTTCTTGAAAGGGAAGATAAATCAATGCAAATGCAGTTTGCCGGAGGACAGTAGTGACTGAAGATCCGGATTTGCCGTCTCTTGATGTATTTTTAATGCCTTGTAAAGAATTTACGCTTAATCTTCAATGTCAGGATACACATCTCTTCGAAGCGGATATACGCAGTCGCTTTTGTAATACCGCCATATAGGCGCCCATTTTTGCTAGATGGTTAACATGCTTGCTTTACAAGTGAGTTCGCTTATAGAGTGAGTTACATCTCCCGACGGTACAACTTCAACCTTTTGCAACATTTGCTTAAGCTTAGTTATATATATATATATATATATATATATATATATATATATATATATATCATGCTTAGCATGTTTGTCTTGTAAAATCGCTAATGTGTTAATAGAATCGATCCTCTAGTGACTTCTCAGTTACAGTGGCTTTGTACCTGACTTAGCTTCTCCTAATACATAACAATGCATAATCTCTAACTAAAGCTATTTTGTTGAACAAAGCTCAGTCATCGAGCAGATCACAGTATTAATCTAATGAATTCGTTTAAAGGTGTAAGTTTTTACCCAGATATACGTCAATATTTTTTTCAAGTTTAGCTTTCTGCTGTATGAGGCCAGGTAGTGAATATTGTGGATGAGAAGATTATGTAACGCCAATCTTGCCAACCTCCTTTGGAATCAGCAATTGAAGTCTTACTTTTCTCATTAGGATCGAAAACCAATTCTGATTCTGTTAAAAAATACGAAACTAACTCGTCCATCGAGCCAGCCAAAAATTACAGATGTGTAATTTTACGTATCAGAGTTGAAGGCTGTCGTGTATCTCACTTTAGAAAATTAGCCAGAATAAACAGAAACGGATTATATATATATGTGTGTGTGTGTGTGTGTGTGTGTGTGTTTTCATTTTCTTATATGAATATTAGTGTACCATAACAGCCAATACGCTTCAAATTATGTCAAAACTGCAAACATTGTTTCTCTTGAAAAACTGTGCCCCATTCAGAAGATATGTGACTAAAATCTAAAATCTTATCGTATAAGTTAACTCTGGAATGAAACGTCGGACTCTTCAAACGCAGTAAATTAATTTATATTATTTAAGTTTACTGCATCTTCTTGCAGCTGTGTCCATTAAAGAAGCTAAATCAATTATAAAAATTGATGCCGTTTCTTCATTTCGGGTGGGGTTGTCACTCGCTTCTGATTATACAGCGGTTATGAGCTAATCATTATAGGTCTGTTTAACAAGAGTAGCTTCATGGTTAAAAATCAGTGTGTTCACTTGAAATTCTGTCGATTGTTGCACGTAAATAGTCTTGATAGAGTTTTCTTACTCACAAACTGATATCTGAATTAGCTACGAATAAATTTTACCAAAAGTAAAAATGTGTACAGAAAATGTTCTTGAAAAGAAGGAACAAATAATTGCAAGATATCGGAGCATTAGTTACAATATTCCAGCTACCCTTAGTGATTCCATCATATATTTAATGTAGTTACTTGAAAAATAAATCTATTACTATTTGATTCAGCTCGAAATAATCATCATCGTGCTCATATATATATATATATATATAAATATATATATATATATATATGTATATATATATATACATATATATATATACATATATATATATACATATATATATATATATATATATATATATATATATATATATATATATATATATATATATATGTATGTATTACGAGCACTTGTTCAAATATTCGTTACGTACAACGCCGCAAAAATGTAGAGGTCAGTGAATGATCTTTTCGAAAAATTCTACATAAGAAAACAATGAATACAAGATCAGACTGTGGTCACAGAATTTGATCATTCACTTTTTTGTTAGCTGCGTTCATTTCACCAATGTGCCTGCCAGGAGAACAATGAATACGCATGTGTACACGCAATCCTGTGTTTTGTCCCTGCCTGTTTGCTCGTGCCGACATGTTTGCTCTTCGTGTACAGGCAAGTTGATGGAACAATTTCTCCTCGTGTATCATGCAATGTATCTATGAATGTTTACAAGGCAGTGAAATTGCTGCTGGGAGTTGAAGTTAAGAGAGAAGGGGAAAAAAACGATGTCTTGTTAACAGGTAGGAAATTAACTTGGCCAGCACAAAGACGTCACAGGCACACTCTTCCCGATACTAATGTCACGTCACTATTGGAACATAAAACCAAATTATTCAAAAAGAGAGTAATATATACTTTTACTTGTATCCAGCTAGCCACTCAGTGGCAGAGTCCATTCTTTTACAGGCGAGGTTTCAAAGTCCGATGTAATGGGAATGAAGAAAAAAAAAAAACGACGGAAAAAATCATCTTAAAGGAAAAAAACAAAAACAATTCTTTAGTCTGTTGAGATCACTCCTCTAAGCTGTGCATTAGGCTTGCTTGGTAGTTTCCGATTTTTTTCAAAATACATCTTTTGGAAACTCACACATTTGTCCAAGCATCCTTTCAGCTTTTCAAAGCAGTCTTCCTTTGGGGTCGACACAACTTGTCCCATCTCGTAATTCTTAGAAAATCCACGTCCAGAAATCGCTTTGATGAAAGCTGGAAGTCACAGGAAGCCAAACCTCAGAAAAAAGGGCTGGTAGACCTTAATAAAGCAATTTCTCGACGGAAAACCGTGTAATAAATGTGAATAACAAAAAGGATAGGTCATTGTGAATGTCTTAGTCATACAGTTACACGTTGACTCAATAGTGTTTCACTGCCGACTGAGTAATACAAGAGGAGAGTTTAGTTCCCATCTGATTTTTTGCATTGATGCCATGCAACTAGTTCTGGAGATATTCAAAATGGTTTGATACTTTCCTGACAGACGTCGTATAAACATTGTCCTTTTTTTCTGCGTTTTTTCTGCGTTATTAGAGATAAGCTTTCCGTCTATTTTTATCACCCTCTTTTATTCTCCATTGTTTCTCCCTACTTCTTGAAAATTTTCTCTCCATATCTTGCTCTTTCTCTTATATTTATCGTTTGTGTTGATATAAAAAACATATATATATATATATATATATATATATATATATATATATATATATATATATATATATATATATATGATTCTTCCTTTCCTTCATCTCATTTACTTTCCTTTTCTTCTGAATTCTTCCATTCAGTTTCTATTCTCCGCTTTCTACCACATTTTGGATTTATTTTCCCTCTCCCCCTGCATACCCATCCCTCCATTGCCCACATCTCCACCCCCTTCATCAACTTCTTTTCTATTTGGCCCCCAAGCACGTACCTTTTTCGTGTGTGAATCGCAATTCTAAAACCTCTTCCGGTGACGTGTCGTGTGGGAATCGTGAACACCGGCATGAATGGACCAACACAAGTTTGAGCAAAATCAATACACTCGGTATTCTTACCTGGGCTTGTGTGCTAGCATATATTCGAACTGCGGGTCAAATCAAATTCGCACGAATACATCCAATCTAAATGTTATAATATTCCAGCTCGTCCTGATTAGTAGAAAAAAAACTGCAACGATATATGCACCAAAAGAATCCATCGCTTCAGGTAATCAGCAGGCTTAGCTAGCTCTGACAAAGGCTTGAATTGTAGAGGGTACAAGTGTTTTTAAATCCCCGAAACATTTATGATATTTGGGAATAATTGAATCAAATGCCATAAACTTTCTTTACATATTTAGTTTCTAAAGCTGCAATGTTGTTTTTTTGTGTAAATATATATATATATATATATATATATATATATATATATATATATATATATATATATATATATATATATATATATATATGTGGGGGGTGTAATTATATATCGGCTCAAGTGCAAGGAAAAAATGTTTATCAAGAATTTACTACTTTGTTCTTTATAATCTAATGTTTGTTGACCTCAGAGTTTTCAACCTGAAACCTACACCTGCGGAAAGAAAACGTATCAAGAACGATTAAAACTTTACCTCTAGTCAATTACAGATATTTTCTATAAAGAAAACATTCCGCAAACCGAAATCGCAATTTTGGACATCACAGGTAGGATGGCAGACATTTTGGGGAATTGGTAGTTGGAGAGATATGGAGAAATTGCGCACTTTTGATATACTGTACCTGCTACAAATTGATTATCCACTGGTATTCACTGAACTGAGCAGAATTTGACGCAATACCATAGTGCAACAGTCTTTGTGGATCAATCCCTACGAATGTACCTTATATTTTTTTCGTCTTTGATGGATAAGGCAGGATGGTGCTTTATGTCCAAATGTAAATGTTCCTATATAAGAAGTCACCAGAACATATATATATATCCTTGCAATTGTTGAAACCTAGGTATTTGCCAAAGAAATATCGAAAAGGTTAGAAGAGAAGATATATTTTGATTTTGTTGATGCTTGTCAATATTGACTCCAATGATACCTAAGCAACTTTCATATAGACTAAACGCTAACTCCCATTCTTGCTATTCCACATTATGCCAAAGAAAGCAAAGTAGAGCTAATCAGAAAAAAAATCTAATTGAGTATATTCGTTTTTTTTCCTTCAGTTTCCAATGGGAGATTCTTTTTATGAAGATAAATTGAATTTTGAAAAATTCAAAAAATATTCTGATGAATCGGCCTAATAAAAGTTTTCCTTGTCCAAACGCATCATACTGTAGATCAGGGAAAACAGTCACCCTCAATAACGTACGATTAGCATCGTAGTGTCGTCTCTAACGTTTTGAAACGTTTAATGTTCTATGCCTAAACTCGAACTTTACCCAAAGTAGTTGCTTGAAAAGGGAGCCTTTGCTTACTCATACTTGTCAAACCTCCATCAATATTGCCTCGGGAAAATATATGGAAGGTCCAGTGAACACAGTCTTCGATAAAGCTCCATTCAAATTGAGTTATCGAAGTCTGCAATAACGTATTCATCGTCACGTCGTCGCATACAAGTGTCCTCCTCGTATTTATAACCATATTGCACCATCTATTGAAATTCAAAGAATATTGCTGCTTTTGAAATGACGTAGGTGTATGTCATCATAAAGCCAGAAAAAAGAACTGATCAATGTAGTTAGTTGGTGATATATGTTGTCCTTTATGTGGAAAATTCACCCGAAAAAAATCATCACAGGAAAGGTATAATAAAATATTTTCTTCGTCGAATATCCTTACACCTGTGCACTTCTTTTTTTTAGATATCATCAGTCTTACAAGTTTTTGACATTAATATAGCTGAGAAAACATTTTTACTTGCATGCATGAATTATATATATATATATATATATATATATATATATATATATATATATATATATATATGACAAATTATTGTCATCTTGCATGTATATGTTTTACACCCTCGTAAACAGTGGCAGCTTACAAGGTAAAGATTTGTGTATAGAGTTAACTTGAATCAAGGACTAACTTAGAATATGTGTTGGTGCCATTTGAGGTGTCTTCTGGAGAATTTGGAGATATATATGCTTTCCCCTTAAATTTGTAATTTCTATCCATTTATTTGTGCTGAAAAAGTCATGGGTAGATATAATGGTACAGTGAACAGAGTTCGAACTCTGTCAGAGAAGATTTTTGAGTCTGTGTGTGTGTGCGTGTATGTGTGTGTATTTGTGTGTTTATTTCATGTCTTTGAAATATCTTAGACATTCTGAAAATATGTCACTCAGTATCATTTTTATTATTCATAGGTTGCTATCGCTTAATTGTTCATTTGTTATGATTAAATGTTCGTAACGTTTCCCATGATATACTAACATTTTTGAAAACTATCTCCTCATTACATTTAAGTTTCTCATTTTGCTCAAGGCCAATCAATCGCTTCGAATAATCATGTGAGAAACTCCGTCGAACTGCAACATATGCCAGTCGGTGAATCAATAACCAAGAAAAGTGTGTATCATGAGTTTTCCTCTCGTCATACGTGCACGCAATTCTTGGGGATTCATTTGGAGAGATCTTGCGTGTTTGCACGAGAAGTGCACGGAAAATGTCAGCCGCGTGTCTTACTGCGAAAGAAGAGGTATACGTGCAGACGCGTACAAGGAGAAAGCCAATATGTAGATCGAGCCGGGAAGGAAGTGAGACGCTTGAAAGGAAGTCACTGAAAGTGAAGAGAACAGTCAGTGACGGAAGAAAGAGAATCGGAAAGAAAGACGGGGTGAAAGTGAAAAGGAAAAGATGAAAAAAGAAAAAAAAAGTAGGAGAAACCATGCAAACGTGGATGGGAAGGACTTTGAGGCCAGATGAGGGTTGAGGGAAGGAAAATGGTTGAAAGAACGAAAATGAAGAATGAAATATGAGGAAATTGAGATGCGCTCGGGTAAAATAAGTCTGAAAAGTAGTTGATTAGAATAAATTATCAAAGGAATATATATATATATATATATATATATATATATATATATATATATATATATATATATATATATATATATTAGCTCATTATCATCGTATCTGTACTACCAGTTGCTTAGGATACTCATCCGGCCCCCTCCGCCGGATTTTAAAATTATCTCAGAAAAATAGAAGTTTTACGTTAAATCGTATAAGAAAGAAAAAAAAAACTCTGCCAGACTCAAGTTTTTTTTGTTCAAACTTAACTATGAGGACATTTTCCGAGGGTACTTATTCAAGTGATTGTGCATGGTTATAACCCCCGAAATCGGAGCGTTCACAAGGATTCTCAAAGTGAGAAGAATTTGCAGCCCACTTGGCTTTTATGGCAGGTGGGCATTCTTGTTAGGCTACGCTGATTCGATATATGAATACAATTGAAACTGACGCTAAGTAAAGGAGAAACTATTTAGTGAAAATCTTTTGAGAGAAAAAGAAAGTGTATGATGTTATAAGACTGTAACTTGAAACGTTCCTTCAACTGAATTTCGATCTGCCAATTTCATTGAGTTATTTTCTACCTATGTGATTAATGCTCAACAATGAATCAAACCCATTGACCAAGAAGTATATCATTCTTCAAAATGAATAATTACTCAATGAAATAATTGCCTTTTTTGTCATTAGGCTACTGACAATGTATGTATGTACTGATGAGAAATGCACAAATTTGATTCAAGAAAAAAAGATTTAAACCGAAAAGAATATGGAAATTTGAAAACAAACGATCTATATGAGGAAGAAAGCAAAGAAAAAAAGAAGTTGATGGATTGAAGAGAAAAAATATAGGAATGGATCTTTCTCAATTTTCAAATGCGAAAACGACAGACAAAGAGCAATCAAGAAGTAAAGATAATAATGATAGAAATGAAGAAATGGAAGACTGAGAGAGGCAGAAAAAGATATAATAGGTAAATTATTCCTTTATGAGGTTTGGACAGCATCAAATAATGGAGTTTGTAAAAGATTTCTGGAAAATAGAAATATATTCTGCGTGGATAAATGCAAAATGCGAAAAGTCATAGAAAGTAAGAGAGAAAAAATCGAAAAGCAATGTCTGAAAGAAGAATATTTTTGCAGGGAAAGAAAAACAAAATTTAGAAAAAAAAAAAGATGAAAAAATGAACAAATGTAACCGCAGGATGAGAGAAGAAAATCGAAGAAAGAAGAAAAAGAAAGAAAAACGTGATCTGGAAGTTGTGTGGATGTCAAAGCTGATATGGCGAGTCCACATCTTTATCATCAGTGGCCCATACAAAGTCATATAAGTACGAGTAATTGGCTTGTTCATTGAAGCAGAATAAGAGTCCGAATCAGCTCTTTCCCTGAACACGACTTCATGTCTCTCTTTCCTCGAACACAACTCCATTCTTTTCTTTCCCACCACCCTTGTCTCAAAACATTTTCTTTCACTTCCTTCCTTTCTTCCTCTTCTCCTATATCAACGTAATTCATTCTCTGTTAAGAGTAGACAATATCCTGCTCGCAGTTGAGATTCTAGTGGAACTTGTATTTTCGTGCCAAAAGTTTGGACAGCGTAACTTCGCCTATCGTTCAATACTTCCCTGATTCCCCTGCCGCTAAGACCGAGTCTCAACTTTTTCCTCCGTCACGGCAGCCACATCAGTATTGTCATTCTCCCCTGTCACCGGCGTCGGCTCTTTCTCCATCTGAAACCACCTGTCATTTTGCTGTATCAATTATTCCGGAGAAAGAAAATACTGAATTCGCTTATTAGAGTTGAATTGAGCAAAGGAGAAATTGATGCAAAAGAAAGTAGAAAGATGCTGGCAAATAGCCAAATAAAGAATATACAAGGAACTTGACATGAGACTTGAAATAGAACATATCTGGCAGTTATTATTAGGGTAATGTCCCCTTGGACAGCTTTGTTCCTGAACGAAGGGACAACGAAATAATTCAACCGTTAATCACCGACTGCTAATTAAAGTCCCAATCTCAAATTTAGAAAGAAGTTGAGTTATTCTCGGCTTCTACGAAGAAAACGATATACGCAAAAAAACGATGTATTCCAAGATGTAGTCGGGTAAAGTTTGTGGAATTGGAGCATGAGAGCAAAGTACGCTAAAATACGATGTTTAGCGTTGGAGATGATAGTTTGAATGATGCTGTTCCAGATTTTGAAGGGGGTCATTTTGTTAAACGTGAGCAATTGTTTTTAAGGGACGCCATTAGCAACATTTCTTTGTTCATCACATGAAATATGCTGGAAATAAACTTTTCGTGATAAAAATATCATGTTGGGTATTAAATCAAAGTTCTTATCTTTATTAAAGAATCTAAGATGATTGTACGATAGAGTTTAAAAAAGATCGAGCTTCGACGCAAGTCATGAAAATATCTGATACGACGCTGTAGAAAGAAGAAACAGCAAGCATCTACAGTTATGATTTGAAAAAAAATCTCCATGAGAATATTATGGTTGATTTCAAAAAATTGAGAAAAAAAAGATGGGGAATTAGTTCGCGTGTAGGTTGCTTTAAGGCCAAACGGCACCTAATTTTGCTGAAATATATACAATACGTCATTTTGTAATAATAGGATGCTTATTTCAAGTGTCTGAATCAACATATGCTTTACATACAGCACATTAATGAAAATTACTGGATGAAACCAAAGCTAAAACTCGAAAAAAGTTGAATCGTTTCAAATCACTTTTTTGAAGTTTAATCAAATGCTTTTAAAAGTGCTCTAAGTAACAAACTGTTACCAGCAACAATTTTTTGATTGTATTATTTTCATTTTTTAAACGCTGATCCATTTTTTAATAGTTCTGAAATTGCTTTTCATATTTTGAAGCTTTTCTGGTAATTGATTTGGCTCTTGTTGCTTTTTAACGCATCGTGAAAAATAGTCTCAATGGATTCAACTCACAATTTCAGTAAATAAGTTTTCTTGGGTTACATCATTTCTCTTTTATACTCTGGTAGACATGATCTTTGAAATCCATGAGATTTTAGAATACACGACTTTGCTCTTTAGACAGCGCCAAAGATCAAGCGCTAGTATTGTATTATTGTAAATTCTAGACCACTCTTTCAAGTGATTTGTTGTTTGGTTAGTAAACAGAAGAGGACATTGCTGTTCCTGTTTATGGTAATTGGGACATTGCACTGGAATCAGTAATACAACTTGTTACTTGTGGATGCAGGTCTGTGCCGACCTGTTCCTGGGCGACTTGCAGCTGTCGGTCAGATTGATTGTTATGGTCTAACTACAGCTGATTTAAAGGTTTTGAACTATTTGCAAATGAAAATACTAAGACACTTACATATTTAGTGGAGATACTGATGAAGACAAGGCAGCAATGGGTGATTTTTATGAATTCAATGTATGATTATGTTCATTTTCGAACTTATTTTGAGTTTTCCTCCATAAAAGGAGCTTTAATTTGGCACCCAACATGATATGTTTATCTTCAAAAGTACATCTTGGAGAAATTAATCATGGTCCGAAACGTGTGGTTGGCTTATAAAGTATGCTCGGGGTTAACAAACTGGCATCCTTCTGAATAAGTTCCAGCGAGAAAATCATTTCTTACTTCAAGGTTATCCACAAGTTCTACTGAACCAATACACCAATCGTTGAAAGTAAGTATAGACAAATGAAGTTGTACATACAGTTTGTTGTCATTTCCAGTGTTTTATAGGCTTTGACAAGAAAAAAAGAGTCCATTCTGTGTTCAATATTATCAAAAACTTATTCATTTTTGTTGTTTATTACCGCAACATTTAAATAGTATATAAAGTAACTTGATGATCTATGATCATATTTTGTTTTTTTCTACTTGAGTTTGAATTTCACACTTACATTAATAACATAGAGTGGAGTTATTGTGGTTTTTAAAGAGTGTTCAAAAAGGAAGACCGGAAAAGAAGTTAGATAATTAAATAATTTGGTAGAAAATGAAAGGAGAGGAAATGAAGTGTGGTAGTTTACAGAGTGCATGTATTTTTGCATTTGGATCTTATCCTCGCTTGCTTTTTTAACATCTTGATAAAAACTCTACGAGGAGTGTACAGGGCGGGGGTATATTGAAAGATGGAGGGAGCAAAGACATGAGATAATGGATGCTCTTCGTAATTCCCATGGGCACAGCACGTATTATCTAAAGTCACTTAATGATATTGTGTGTATTTAGGAATCTGACATTTGATTCTTACTTTTCACATAGCTCTATTCAATCCTTTGGTGGAAGTATAGGAAGGATACTTCATTCAATGAAATTTGTCAATATCCTTGAACTGCTTTTGCCTAAGGTAAGATACTAAAAGGGATCAATTAATCGATCGGTCAAAACGCCAGGAAGATCTACGGAGAAGGTATTAAATGAATGGCCATGCAAGTTAGAAGGTCTCTCAGCGCATGGTCGCATACTTGGAGAAGTGCTTGCTCTTCGGAATTGTATTAATGGCTCACAGAGGACATCATCTTAACGACAATGTAAGCTGCCCAGTAAAAGTAGTTTTAATCCAATAATCAAGATCGAATCCCTGCCACTCAGATGTAAAGTATTTCTTAGAACGTCCGCAGGGCATAAGTCCATTAAACCTGTATTATGAACCCTCCATTCTGACGATGACACTTCTCAATATTTTAGAAAATATTTCATATGCATTAAAATAGCCGGTCCATTGACTGAGTTCGTATGTTAGATTTGTTGGTTACATCACACTATTCAGGGATGTAAAATTAGTCGTTTCTCCAGATTCTCAATCTTTTCAGTTCTTTTAAAATGTATCCTTTATCAAAGTTTTATTTAGTTATTTTTTCAAAAACATTCGAAAGATCCGATTACAGTCCGTTCTGTTCTAATGACAGAACAACCCCGGACAATACAAATCGAGATTCACATACACGCATACATACGCATAACGCCACAAATGATTAAGAATGATTAAATAAGAGCAAATGCATACCAGAGTTATTTATTTCAACTCCATATAAATGCATACAATATCAATGGTCCATCCTAAATCTGAGAACAAATCAGAATGTTTCATTCAAATTCAGTTTTCGTAAGTTCATAGCAATCATAAGGACTTGAAAGGCACGGTCTATTTGCAATAATAGCAGCAGGGCATATTTATGGGGCTGTTACAAGGAGACCTAACGCCATCATTTGATGTCTTATATTCTGGTATGTGTCTCCAATCAAGGGATTCGGACTGTATTACCTTGGCTAGCATATTAGGGAGACTGCGACAGAACGTTATGAATTATCATCTATGGCTAAAGATAGCCATTAATGTCAATGTTCAAATAATGCAAGAATCCTTACTTATATGATAACATATATTTATTTATCGTCATTTACATGATAGCCTATCTACCTACTTGCATGGGTGTATAGACTGATGATGTTGTCTTGTTCATTTCAATACAAGCCAATATATGACAGACTTTTAACTAAAATATGAAGACCCTAACTAATTACTTAGTAATTAGAAACCGTGATGTTACTAACACCCTTTGACAACAAGTTAGGGTGAGCATTTCAAAAATTAGAAAAAGGGTCGATTAATCGTTAAGTTACTTGAAAGCAAAAATATCAATTCAGCGTAAATTTACATCGCAAATTAAAAACCCATTAAAAATTTAGGGAAAGTTTGAAAGGAAAACCAAAAATATTTTTTGGAGGCATAATGAGTGGTAAATGCTTGAATGTTCATTCTGCTAGCTACATTGGTGTACACGCCCATTCATACATCCATAAATGTATATATCTATTTGCAGATAGCCAGCCAGCTAGACCGACTTGGAAACTGAAAAAAGAAAAACTATTTGGGCAGTTTTGGTGTCTTTTTATTTGCAGTATCTAAAACCTATGCCAGGTTACACTTTAACATCGTAATGGTCTGCCTAAACACACTATGGACAGTTATAAGGCTTGGATTCGTTGCAGTGAGCAACAGTCCTTCAAATAACCTTGTAAACCATCCGTCTCATAGTCTGGCGCATACAGTATATATTTATACGTTTTTTTTTCTCATCTAGTCTCGGGGTGAAATATAGAATGTGTCGAAATATTCTGAGAAGTATCCAGCGAGTCTTTGCTGAAGGCTAATCAACATAATCCAATAACAGGGCTTTTGAATGTTAAATTCCAGCGGCCATTTCTAGTTGGTTGAAGATGAAAGCTTCCTACTCCACAATAAATCGACCAGATAGATTTTTTCGACGCTGATAGGTTTGCAAGCGGCTGTGGCGATATATGTGATTTGGGGGGCGCGGGTAGTATCTTTCAATTGTATTCCCGACACTGGAGTTTGGCACTCACCAACCTTGTAAACCACTTGAGACGCTCTTGGGGAATCTATAGGACGAGTGTTTGCTTCAAGGCTTCATTCAATTTTGTCATTTTTTTTCATGTCTTCATATTGCTGTCTTTCTGAAACGATCGATATGCTTTTGTCTGTACACACTACACTTTTTTCAATGTTTTCTGTCATTCAGTTGAGAAATATTATTGGGCTTGGGATACTAAATACTGACACACACCTGCGTGCGTACACATGCACACGTGTGTGTGTGTGTGTGTGTGTGTGTGTGTGTGTGTGTATATATATATATATATATACCCACATCATGTATACGTATCCCCCGCTTTTTTATGAATAAGTTACTTTCGACGGAAAGCATATTCAAGTCTTGAATATCATTGCATTTTGCCAGGTATACCTTTCCAGGCATGCTAGTTACACTATTTTTTCTTGAAAATTTACTCGGTGCTCATTGACCCTCACACCAGTTGTGATTCGTGTATTTTTCTGGAGATGTGAAAGCAAGTGTCCTCAATACTAAAGGACTCTCTTCAGTGACTCCAACAGAGACGTTTTCTGGATTCGTAGTTCTTCTGACCTCTTTGCAAGGTTCAACAGGACAGTAACTGGTGCTGGAATCTATACTGATACCACGCATCATCATCATCATCATCATCGTTGTCGTCATCGTTGTTCACATGTTTGATTCCTAATCTGTAATTTGTTTATTTTGTCTTCTTTTTTTGTAATTTTCTCGATTCTCGAGAATCTATCGGACAGATGTTGGCTCCATGGCTTCATTTAATTCCATCTTTAATTCTTAATTCCTATTCTTCATGTGTTTCTCAAGCAATCGATAAAGCAGTCTTCTCGTATGTGACCCGGCACTTATTTGATAACTTATATATATATATATATACATATATATATATATATATATATATATATATATATATATATATATATATGTATATATATATATATATATATATATTGTATGTTCGTGAGATACTAACACACATTCGTACACACTCGCACACAAACACATGTTCTCGAGTATGCATACTAGCACATACACTCACATGACCTTGAGCTTGTATCTCACTAACACTCTGATATATGAGCTACTTTTGAAAGAGATAGCGCTTATTACAAAATCCTGAATACATTCATGATAGCTAAGCCAAGTTTTGGAAAAGTTTCATTTCTATATTTCCAACTTCCTTTCATCATCATCATCATCATCATCATCATCATCATCATCATCATATTCACTATTGTTATCATAATCATAATCATCAACAGCATTATCATTATTATAATCATAATCATCACTATTGTTATCAATAATTATAGCAACAACAACAGCAATAATAACAATAATAATAATAATAATAATAATAATTGTTCATCTTTGAACATCGTAACCTCTCATATAATCTATTCCATTTTATTTTATTTTATTTATTTATTTTATTTATCTATTCATTTTGTAATTCTCCTAAGACCATCGTTAAACGTTTGTAGTCTTTTGAAAATGATTCAGAAGCATCTTGAAGAATATGTTATTCGTTGATATCTTGGGTTTTGAACTTTTCTTTATCATACAATTATTTTTTTTCAAACGCTTGATACCATTACAGGGACAAAATGTAAATGGTGTATATTTGAAATCCAAATCATTTGGTTTGATATTCTCACCACAAACAATAGAGCAAAGAGAACGCAGACAATGTCAGTTGATGTTGTCGTTAAGTATAGTTCAAGAGATTCAGGCTTTGGTCGAATATTTATTATCCAAGAACTAAAAATATCAACTATTCATTCAGCTTCCATCCGGTTTTGTCTCTGACTGTTTCTCCTGGGATTGTCGGATCGGATTCTCCCACAAGACTCAGCCGACTGAGGCAGGCAACGAAGCAAAAGGCCTTTGTTGATAGGTATTTAGTATTGTCGTGAACAGGAATTAACAGACCAGACTCAAAGGAAATGCTACACGCAAAATGAGAATCAGCTTATACTAAACTTGAAATATATTATCAGTTGCCTGAGTGGACAGCAAAGTCTAAGAAAAATTATTGGGTACATTGGAATGTATATTCAAAGAAAAAAAGACATTGTCATAGAGTGGAAGTAATAATATGAAATGAGAAATTCAGTTTGAAATAAAGACGAAGTAGGATTCTCAAACACACACACACACACACACACACACACACATATATATATATATATATATATATATATATATATATATATATATATATATTTATAAGTAGATTGACTACACAAACAAGATCATGTTTCTGCCCACTCTTATCAGGCAAATCGCTTGATGAGGCTCTGAAAGTGCGGAAGCATAAACTTGCTTGTGTAGCGAATCCACTTCTTATTATATGTTCAGCTCCAATATAAAACAACTTGACTTTCGGAGTATAAAGCACTCTATGAAATAAATCCATCACATATTAGACATTGCTTTATATTATGCTCTATTGCAAACCTGATCCGTACCATATATATATATATATACATATATATATATATATATATATATATATATATATATATATATATATATATATATGCGTGTGTGTGTGTGTGTGTTAAAGTGCCTTACAGCTTCAAAACACTGAACATAGAGAAAAAAACTTTTCCAATAAATTTTTTGTGTCACTTCAGTCACCCATTTCCCAATATCTGTCAATGCAATTTATGCAATCTTCAAAAGTGTTTTTTTTCTGTTGTTTCCTCTATACTTTGTTATTATTGCAAAATGTATGAATTGTCTCTCATTGGGATCATCAGTTGTTCCCTTATGTGTGTGTGTGTGTGTGTGTGTGTGTGTGTGTGTGTGTGTGTGCGTGTGCGTATTCATGAATGCGTTGTAGATCTATTTCTTGGTATCATACATGCATGCACATAAAATTGATGGATCCACTCCCATATATCGATGTACGTGTATTTATATTAGTATTTCTGTTAACATATACAGAATCTCTCAGAAAAAATTATATTCCTCTCCCTGAATTTATATATATATATATATATATATATATATATATATATGGTGCTGTGCGAGCATAGATGCGCATATATATAACCGTCACTGATATCACCATGTATAAAATGCAATGCATATATAATTAAATAATCGAATCATCCACCAACAGCTGTTTAGTTGTATTACAACTGTTCAGTGTGGCTATAGACTTTCCATTATCCCACCCAAGTACCATGAGGTAGGATTAAAAAATTTACATTAGACCCAGAGGCTAGCATTTTACCTCTGCCCTACGCAGGACTGGACAATCAATAAGGCTGAACTTGAGTGATATATTTTATGTTATACAGAAGCATGCATATATATATATATATATATATATATATATATATATATATATATATATATATATATATATATATATATATATATATATACATACTTCTGTGTGAACATGTAAGATTTTCCCCTAAAATCATTGATATTCTTTAAGTTTATATTTCTGTATCCTCCTCCAGCTCCGATCTTGATATATAGGAGTGTGTATTTAACCTTTTTTCTTGTATTTAGCTGTCATATTTTTATTTACTTCCCTACTTTGATCTCATATGTTCGGCTTTGATGGAAGCCAAAATCAAGGATGTTTCTTTGTAGTTTATGAGGAATTCCGCACAACGTTTTACCGGATTCACACAACAACTATTCCAAATGTGTCAAAGATATTTCTTGTCAGTTGGTGAATTTAATTTGCATTTTCTTTCTTATTTACTTTTCTCTCTGAATGCTATGATTGTTTTAGATACAAGTAAGTTCTTATCATAAACGCATTTCTGCCGTGAATGTCTTTGGTTGCGTGAATATAATCCTTTTATCATCTCACATGGAGCAGAAAACAAAGAAATGCTCATACAAAAAAAAAAACAAAAAACAAACATGCACCCCCTCTCAAATTATACCACGCATAAAGATGCATCACGAAAAAAGATGCGTGTGAGCTTCGATACAATGATAAAATCAAAATACAGATTTCCCCACGACCGAAACTCCCTGAATCAATTTGCTCACCACAATCCTTTCAACACAATCTATAATTAAAATTTATACTCAATCAAATTGAATTACTTGGTAGTTGGTGACCCACTTTGACTACACAAGGCACTATTCACTTCAAGTCTTTTAACGGTATTGCAACATCAAAACTTCGCAGTACAATGCGAGATTTTGCTGTGTAACGAATCAGCAAATTTACTAGAGTCTGATTATTATAATATACGGTATGTTGTTAATGCAAAAAAACAACAAAAAACTAACAAACAAACAGTAATCTCTATCTATGCAGCATAACAAAACACGTAAAAGAGATATGATTTCGAATTTCAATTCTATGTATGTATCAATGGTTACGATTGTTTATACTTCATTTGATTTCAGTAATAACACATGATTGGTCTTCCTCCGAAACAAAGAGATTCATTGGGTAAACGAGTATATGTGTCCTAATGTATTTGGAAAACATGGACTTCCTGTTCTCCAATAGGTTACTGAAATGAGGCTGCACATTTATGAGTAGGTTTTACCTGGAAGTAATCAGTAATATTTTGACTAACTCTGCACGTTAGAACCTAACGATCTCTCCAGTAATGGAGCATTGTAAATTTGTCAGCCTATTTTTTTTAAAGCCCCGCATCAGTGTTGTTAAGAGTGAGCAGTATCATTACTTGAAAATGCCTTCATCGTATCCTATATGTTAAGTTATGTAACTCTGCTACATATTAGAGAATACATAACTTCAGAACAACAATGGACCTCGTTTACTTGAGTAAAACTCTAATATATATTTTGCTCCTTGCATATAAATATATACAAAATTCGCATACTTTTATATGAGTATAAAAATGGATATTGAAGTCGACTTTGATTTCATGTGTGTGTATATGTTATCAAAGTCGTCAGTGTTTTGGGGTGTATGTAGGGGAGTTCATGATTGGAATTATTTGATAACATCTTTGCATGGTCAGTACATGCATAAATAAACATACACATTTGTTAAATCATAGTGACATCAGACCTGTATATATATATATATATATATATATATATATATATATATATATATATATATATATATATATATATATATATATATACATATACATATACATACATACTTGAATGCAATGTTTTTTAAATGTAAGGTTGTTGTTATACATGTGAAATGTGATGATAATAATAATAATAATAATAATAATAATAATAATAATAATAATAATAATAATAATGATAATAATAATAATAATAATAATAATAATAATAATAATAATAATAATATTTTGTCTACAAAGCTTTACGGCTTCTCGAAAGATTAGTTCGTCTCACTTCAGTCACCCATTTCGCCAATATCTGTCAATACAATTTAGGTAATTGTCCAAAATGGTTTTCCCTATTTCCCCTATACTTTGCTATTATTGAACCATGTAGAAATCATCTTTTGTTGGGATCATCAGTTGTTTATCATGTAACAGTTTGGGGGATTTGAAGAAAAACCTGGCACCTGATCAGTGTTAATTCAACACCACCTCCCTTTCTCATAGTACAGTGGATGTCATACTCGTAGTTCGCTATTTCATATAAGGTTTTATGCGTATTGTATACTGGTATTACTTATACCTCATACTTATTTTTTGAAATAGGGCTTACTTACGTTGAGTACCCCCAAATTTTCTTTTTAATAAGGGATCAGTTAGTAAAACAAATGACATGACTCGTTGTTCATGTCATTTTTATTGAATATTTACCCATGTGAATATAAATCCGTTGTATCAGTTTAAATCTCAGACAGTATTCAAACCAAATAATGATATCATCTTCATGATATTAATTATACAGAAAAAAGTATACATATATATATATATATCGAGAGAGAGAGAAAGAGAGACAGACAGAGACGGACGGACAGACATAGATATGTGTGTACATCTCTTTTTTAGTTTTCTTCGTTTCTTCCAAATGTTCTCCATGATATAGGCTCTGTCAGAGTCCTAGCGGGCAGAGTTTTCCAGGGCCTATTTAAGTGTCACAATGAATCGTTCTACATTTGCATCATGGTTGATCAGATAAGACTGTTATATAATTATCAAAATGTTATGCGTTGCTTGAAGACAGTGGCTGATAAATAGAAGAGATGCACGATCATGGTACACACACATACTCCAAGATATACAGTCTTCAACATAAATCGAACAATACATATTACATACACAACGATGCACTTCATGTATAATTGGTCTCTTGCATTAAAAACCCCGAAAGAAAATAATCTCAATACGTCTCTAATATATCCAAAGGCAATGCCGCGGGCTAATCATGCCAACACACATCGTTTCGTCGTCTCCATTCTCAGAATCGTGTGGAATCTCTCTCTCTCTCTCTCTCTCTCTCTCTCTCTCTCTCTCTCTCTCCATCTATATATCTATCTATCAATCTATATATATATATATATATATATATATATATATATATATATATATATATATATATAATCGATATTGTCACAATATTACTTCAGGGACATTATCAGTATTTCTCGTGGAATATTTTTATGTTAATGCCTCGGGTGAGCAACAAGTGTGTATTAAACGGGGGAATATTCTGGAGAACATGTCACATTTTAACCGTTAATATTCATTATACATTTTGGTACTCTTCCCCGTATAGAAATGTAAATGGTTGCAATTCAATTATCCATTTGGATGCTAAGTTGATTATGTCGGATTTTATGAGTTTAACTTTAACTCTAAACATAATATCTTCCAAAAAAGACATCACTAATTAGAAACCATTAGCCGAAAAACTCAGCGATTTTTTTCAGTTTTCAAATCGGTTTGGCTGACTCGCCATGTATGTATGTATGTACGTATGTATGTATGTATGCAGGCTGTACCACTGGGATCAGACGGACGTATGATTTAAAATATTACTTTTAATTATGTCTACAAAAAAAGAAGTTGCAATTTGCAATATGAGTTGACACAAAACTGACCCCTCTGGTTGTACATTCACACATGTTTGTTTTTTTCAATCAAGATTTTATAGTGATCACTGCTCAACAGAAGGCCAGAGAAGTAACTTTTTCACTGATCACCTTTTCTAATTTTTTCAACTGATCATCCCCAACACGACATACATCTAAAAGACATTGCATTGAATGAATTAGTTGACCTCTTTTTTACACGGTGTATATGGAATTTCATTTTGGAAATATACTTTCAGGTATGACTGGATATATCAAATCTCTAGCCTGACACGTAGTGATTCGCTGAATTTATATCTCGAATTTTCATTGTTTAATGCCATTCTTTATCATGATAATTTATGTTACGATATTTCCACTGAGGATTGGAAAATGTGTGTCCATGATGAACATTGGAAATTATATTTGCTCATGTGATTCAAAGTAAGGGAGGAATTACCTGAAAGAAAGAGAAATAATATCAGTATGAAATTTTTCTGAAATTAATTATGCATGAAGAAACTTAGTTCAAGTTTCTTTTAAAGAATAATTAACTTAAATACATGTTTTGATCTGCGTGTACATGTATCTCTCAAGCCAATGTACCTATGCCAGTTGTCCATTACATAGAACGTCAACTTGAAGTAACTAAAAACTAAACCCCAACTAAATTGGGCAAATAAGTAGACATCCCCCATGTGCGTTTCATTCTGTTTCTGTTATCAGAGTATCCGGAAAAGCACAATCATTTGGAAACACATCAGTGTTGAATAGACAAACAACCACCTTTTGGAATTCCAGTTCACGATGTCTTGCTTCACCTTCAACAAAGACGGAAATAAAAATAGCCTCAATAATTAAGTATGCCGATTACTGGAATACATTATCAGTTATTGCATATCGAATACTTTTTCAAATAACGCAATTCTTTATCGATGATTATAATTAATAATTCATTTTCAGCGTAAACCAATCTTTTATTACAGCTTGCATTTCTATCTACATTTTTCCGCTGGTGTTTTATCAATAAGCGTAAACAATTGATCGGAAGCAGAAACAAACTAGTTGCTATGATTACAATATTTTTGCGGAATCATCACATATTCCAAGCAATGCCAAAGGAAAAGAACTTCGGAGTCACAAAAGACTTCGCAAGTCAGTTACGAGAAAAGTAATTCATTCATTCATTGCCTTTTTTGTCTATTTTCAATTGATCATCTTCGTGACAGGATGCTACCAAAAGAAATTGGTCATGTGATAATTTCTATTGTGTGACTAACCAGATTTAACCATTTTCCATCTCTTTTGTCTTCCGTTGTTGCTTCTGGTTGCTCTTTTCTATCATTTCTTGAATGACTTTTACTCGAACTAATTTCATCAGCAGCAGCAGCGGCAGCGGCAGCAGCAGTCTTTCAATGTCCATCTTCCCCCACAATACTTTCCCAAATTTCACCAGACCTCTCAGTCGTGAGCCTGCGGGACTTTCTGAACTTGTCTCCTTCCTCACGCCTTCTAATTTTTTGCCGGCAAAAATGATCTCTGAGTATGCATGTATTGAGTTGTGAAGTCCAGCGATTATTCGAAATGACCAGCCTTTTCGTCATCTGGGTTTTCTTATGGTTGCAGGATACCTCTGACTCCTGTCGATTTTCGATTATACTGTGCTGTTTGGCGATCGTGCCAAGGGACGGTACCCATAAATCTCCCGTGGGCGTTGCTGATTTTTCAGTCAGGTTCCATGTTTCTGCTCCATGGATGACTGAGGGGGGATCCATTAATTGTAGACCCTTTTTTAAAAAAACAAACAAAAACTAATGAGTTTTTTTGTTCTTGTGAGTTGAGCTTGCTCTGTCAAAAGTCTGCAAAAATGCAGTTACCCCTCGCTTGATTTCTTCTCCTTTTGGAGGATTTCAGTGCCCTTGGTGGATGTAGAAGTCTTATATTTTTGCCCTGTTTTCATCTCATTTCCTATCACGTATCTCTCTGAACAGTTCGTATCTATTTATTATTGACCATCTCTCTCTTTTTACAATTTTGATCCATTTCCAAACACGTATCTCTGTTTACGGTTTCCATTGGTTCATTCCGAAACATGCTCTTTATATACACTTTCTACCTCTTTATATTGCATGGTCTCTAGTTCATACACTTTCTGTTCAGTTTCGATCATTTTCTTTGTATACAGTTCTTAGCTCTTCATTTCTCAATATCTTCTTCGCATAGAGTCTCTACAACTTTGTATCTTTTACAGTTTTTATCTTATCATTTCTCTTTCATGCAGTTATATCCATTTTCGATCAAGTACCAGTCTATACAGTTACTATCACTTCATTTCCCATGATTTTTTCTATGTACACTTTCTATTGTTTTATATCTTCACAGTTCTTTTATTTCAAAATAGCTTCCATTCGTTTCCTCTAATTTTCACTATGTACAGTTTCTATCACTTCAGTCCCAATTATTTCTTCATATAGTCTCTACCACCTGTCATCATCTCCATATACAGTTTCTAATCATTTCATATCAGTTTGCTCTTTACATAGTTTTAATTTCTTCACAGACTGTAACTTGACTACTTGTCGCTATTTCCTTCAACAGATTTTTCTTTCTTTTCATCGTGATATTATCCCGGTGAACAGTCGCCGACAACATCTCCGTTCACTTTCACTAATTTCCGTGACGTTTTCACAACTCAGACTTTATAATTACACCTTTCAATGACTAATTATCTTTTCAAAAGTTAATCAGACAAAAAACCTGAAAAATTAATTTCAGGCAAGGTTCAAAGTGTCAACTCAGGTGCAGTTCACTCTGACCCGGGGTGGTCAAAAAAATTTAAAAGCGAAAAACGAAAAAAAAAAGTAGTTTGTATTTTATAATTTTGCATTTTGCTGATTTAACAATCAGACTATCGTATCATCACCAATATTGCTTCTGGAACGTTACTGAGATAATTGCCTTCTTCACAAAGTCTTTAGATGATAACGTTCGATTCAAACTTTGTTGGCCACCATAAATGTAGTTGAAGGGATCTGAATGGGTAACGGCTAGGTGAGTGGACTAGGCAAGCTCCATTTATGTTAAATTTGCATCAATTCCCTTCGGAAAAGCATAAATCCTTTCCCATCCCCACAATCATTGGTTAAATAGTGCAGTGGATATGATGCAACTTTGGCTGTAAGATATTATATGGAACAGGTCATGTAGTACCAATATGATATGTAGAGCCTAAGCCTGGAAGACTAGATATGTACCTCGTATAAGGACACCAACTATTTATTTTCTTTAGATTAAGATGTAGCTTGAATTTGAAGTGAAATTTACAGTCAGTATCCTAGCTTAAGTATCGAAATTTCATTCTTATTGAAGGCTACATGTGGTCAATTAGTAATATTGATTCGAAGCTCAAAGATCAGTAGGAATAAATCGTGTGTATGGTATGAATGATATTCTACGTATAGACATAATAGAAATGGCAGATAATTATGCACTGAAAGATGAATTGTTAAAATTTGTATTCATAATTTAGTGTAAACAAGTTACGTTACATACTTAACCAGTCATTCCTGACACGAAAGCATGGGGCACTCAGTGAGCGTCGAATTCCCAACTAAGTAGTTATGATCTGAGATTAGCTTGCAAACCATCGAGAGATGAAAATATCAAGCGTATAAATATATTTACCAATTTAGTGAGGTATGAGGAGTAACGATGAAGCATCCATTTGGAATATAAACTAATATCGATCAGTTATATATGTGCTATCGATCAATTTAAGGAAAGTGACTAAATGGAACTTTTTGTTAATTTTGAAGTATGTATATATGTATTTTAGGTTCATATGATTATAAATCACAAGCCATTAGCTGAAAGTAACAAAGTTCTTAATATTACTGATGAAGAAGTTTTAGGAAATATATATATATATATATATATATATATATATATATATATATATATATATATATATATATATATATATATGTTTCAAATTGAAACATTTTAGGCGAATATATACTCGCACATTGCCGTCACTATTTTTCTTTGAAGGTGACAGAAATACATTTCTAGAGCACCAGCTTTTATCGAGAATTTCTCCTTGCTTGCCAAGTGCTAAACATGGATCAAATCAATATTATTTAATTTCACAAAAAATATAATGATATATGTATGTAAACTTATATATATATATGTGTGTGTGTGTGTGTGTGTGTGTTAGCGTGTTTGCGTACGTGTGTGTGCGTACGCAAGACTTTCCTCTCAACAAACAAATGTATTTCTATTCCGGTTTGGTACAACTAATCACCTAGACTCATAAATCTATCCCGAAACATTTCGCACCGAAGGCACAAGATAAAACGAGTGTTCAACGAACGTTTTTTTTAATTTTCTAAGCGTATGAGAAAAAAGAAAAACCCAAAGATACGTGAAAAAAAAAATACTAAATTGATTGGTGACTATTCTTGTTGCATCCAGAAATAAATAAGCATAGTTACTCAGTGCGGAAACAGACAGAGTTTGATTTAAGTTTGTTTTATCGCACTGGTCACACTAAGCAGGAACGTGATTTCGTTCAACTATAAAACATTATTGCAAAACATTCGATGCTTGATAATTGCAGGTATACTCTGGCGATTTCCAGCTATATAGTATCAAATAGAGTCAATATTTTCACATTTTTAATAATTAGTATTTCCTTATACTCCATTGATGAATAATTTATACTCATTAAATGAAACCTGATAACGTTGCTCCTCACTTCGGGTATATGAGTACACAATGGAGATATCCAACGTAGATGTTTTTTCACCATAATGTTGAAATCTTTTTTTTTTTTTCTACGAGACAGACAATTTTGTCAGGTTCTCTTAAAATACAATTCCATTCCGCGCCAGATATATATGTGCACAAGAAATATATTCAATGGAGAATGATTTTTCACCATTGAGCTGTATTTTTTTTTCTAGCATGACAGAACCAGTCATACCTGCATCTGCAAATACACATACGTGCCATTCCTGGTTTTAATGATTCATAGAAATGCCCAACCATACTATATTCACTCTGCTAATGGTCAACATGTTCTTTTTATTCAAGTCTATAAAATTATGTTTGGTATCAATGTCCAAAGATGTATCTCACAGCCTGCAGGTATGCAAAGCCTACCAATTCGAGGGACAAACTTACCAACATCAGCTGACGTGTATCATTCGATTTTCCACTAACTCCAGGTTATATTTTGCTATTCTATTGGGATCCGTTGTCCACAATTTGTCTTTAGCGTATTCTCATCAAATCATCGGGATGGGAGAAATAGAGAGATGTAGTGAGACATTTAGTAAACATAACTTGCATTTGGGCAGAAAATTGCATATTTCTTACCGTAACTAGAGAGCTGTATTCAATTCCAAGTTGAAGGTAAGCTCAATCATTAAGGAAGATTGCCGCAACCTAATTGTTTTGCCTCCTGGATCCGTCCTTGTATAGCCTGGTGCCGTTTTAAACAAATCTTAGTAACAATAACGATGAGCTTGTGCTAATATCAGGCGTGTAACAAAAAGAACTCCACTGTGATCGAAAGGTGAGTGAGAATGTTGAACAAAAAACAAATCACTCGAAAAGAGGGAAAGAGGATGCGAAAAGAACCAAGAATGAACAGAGATTACCAGAGACGCGTTCTTAGACACCCTTCTCAAAGAACTCGAAACCAACTTCCGAACAGTGAACAATGAACAAAGGGAGATAAGCAAGAAAAAAAAAGGTGATGATAATTGAGGGACAAGTGAGTAAAAGACGGACTCGAAGAGGTGAGGAAGTGTGAGAAAAATAAATTGCTGTTGGAGAGATATTCAGATTCTTTTGTTTCGGTCAGGAAGTACGGCTCGGTGTTTATGATTGCAGAATGAGGATCCAAGGAATAATGAGAAAAGTAAAAATATGGATAGAAAAACGGAGAGAACAGACACTAAAATAAGTTCCATAGACAATGAGAATGAATGAAGTATTAGAGAAGGAGAAAGCAGTTTTAATGGACATGGGGTGATTAAAAAGAATGAAGATTGAAATAAAAGAGAAATAATGAATTGATGTGAAGGAAAACGGGAAAATGAAGGAACGAAGGAATGAAAATTGAAGAAATTAATGAGTGAAAACAAAAGAAGCGAAAGAAGGGAACATAGAAGTAGGCAAAAGATGGAAAGGTGAACGCAGAGACGAATGAGAAAGAAAAAAAAAGATGGTACGACAAATAAATGCGCCACACATACAAAAAAGCAAATATATATATATATATATATATATATGTATATATATATATATATATACATATATATATATATATATATATATATATATATATATATATATATATATATATATATATATATATATATATATATATATATATATATATATCATTGCTTTTTTTGCAAAACAATAAACAAGAGGCATTGTGAAGTGAATGATGCCAATATTAACATTATATCTGGGGTCTGAGCAGGGTAGGTTGGAACCTTAGTCAGCATAAGAACACTACTTACTCAATAAGCGAAGAAAATGACAACTGAGGAAAAAAACGAGGGTCAAAATCATTCAAATATGGAAGACAAATAAGAGTATGAATAGCAAAATTGAGGATAGAAAATAGTGAAAAATAAAAAAAATGGTGAGAGACTGTAGAAACAAAAAAGGTCCTCATAGAAGAAAAAAAAAAGAGAAATGATGTATCGTCAAGACTTAAAGGAATAGTGCACAGAGAGAAGTGTGTATCTCACAATTCGAGATGAGACTGATTAAAACTAACAAAATCAATCGAGATACTGCACTGGAACGTAAAACACACACACAAAAAAAAAAGATTTGAAAATTGACAAGGAAAAAAGAATTAAACGAGAACTGTAATCCTGAAAAAAAGAGGAGTCAACATTCTGGATGAAGAAAATACGTATAGCAAGAGTTGAACAGAAAGAATGATATATATATATATATATATACATATATATATATATATATATATATATATATATATATATATATATATATATGTATATAAACTACCACAAGACCAAGTGTTGAGAAACATGTTTTGTTGGGGTCGATCAATCAAAAAATTTGAAAAAAAGAAGGGATCAATGAATAAGATACTTTTTTTCACCTTTTTGGGGTGGGGTGGGGCGGTGATAACTGAAAACAAATCTGAATTGGAAAAAAAATGGGCACAAAAAGTGATCAATTTAGCATGTACTTACAATGTCTATTAAACCCCTCCCCGAATCAAATCTGATTTAAGGGGATGGGATGGATAAGAAAGAAAACGTTTCTTTTAGAGGTTATTCAGAGTTAGAATTTTCAGTCCTCCAGCTCTATTGGTGCGACCTTTATGCATGCTATAGACTTACGTATATACATAGGTACATAGTTAACCAGACATTCAACTGGACCAACTTTAAAACTGAAGAAACATATGGTGACAGTTTTATTGACAGTTTTGTACTAGAATGAAAGTAAAGACATCCAGGAAAAAATAACAAGACAAGTAATTGAAAGTAAGGAAAGACAGACCGAAAAGACACCAACATGGTTTGGGGGCACTTGATGTGAAATTTCAACAAAAAAAAAGAAGAAAAAAATGCAAACAGCACTAGATAAGAAAATGCATGAAATCGGAATACCATAAAAACTATTTGTTCAGAAAAACAATTGTATGGAAGAAGAAAATGGAGAAAATTCGGCGGAACAATGGACACTTGAGCATGGAATTCTTGAAGAATGAAGAATATCGGTTAAGAAAACCGTGCCGGTAAAACAAGAAAAGCATTTACTGCCTTTGTGCTGATCGGGCCGGATGTCTTAAGCGGGAATAACAAAACTGTGCATGACAAGGAGAGAGATTAGGAAGTGAACAAAGACGACAAATAGCGCCTACGAGAGCCAAAACACCGTGTCTTGTTTTCTGCTCGACAACAGGAAGTAAATGACGCGTATATATTCTCTGTATGTTCTGCTGTGCATATTAAGTGGGAAGTGCTGCCGGGAAGGATAAACTGTAGACAATGCATCTGACTGTCAAATGAAAAAGCCCATTTATCAAAGATTCTGGCCGTGAAATCGGTGCGTCTACATCCGCCAGAACAGTTCCACGTTTTTGTCATCTAACTCTTTACGATCCAGAAGCTCGAAACTACGGACTGCAAGCAAATTCTGTGCTAGGATCTTTTATACGTGACTTCTTTCTTGTCTGTTTTTGCCACTTCCGGAATATCGATTGAAAGCACTGCAATGGATGCGACTGTCATACACTCACTCACTTTTCTGTCTACACTTGGGCTTCTAAAATGTTCTTCCTCTCTCCCTTTCTTGTCTTCAATCTCTCTCCTCTCTCTCCTTCTTCTTCTCTCTCTCTCTCTCTCCCTCTCTCTCTCTCTATATATATATGTGTGTGTGTGTGTGTGTGTGTGTGTGTGCGTGTATTTTGGATAGATATGTAAAAACATCCTTCTGTTTCGTGTCAATGAAAATATCTCTCACCTTGATATTCAATCCACGACATTTTTTAAACAATATCAGATTAATCATTGCAAACTTCGTTTTTTTTTTCGTTATCATGATCAGCTTCTAAAGTCCATTCTTAGACGTTAACCTTCCCCGATGTCTGTTTAATGTTAATATGACATTCCAAGTGTTGGTCTTTACCATGTCACGCCTGTCCATGATGTTTTGCCCGGGATGGAGTGATCTCAGTCTAGCAGCGCATTCCCTGCATTCTTGAAAACGTAACACTAATCTATATTTTCAATCACTTCCCACACTACACGTGATTTTTTGATAACATTCTTTACAAAAACTGCTGTTCTTTCTCAAGGGTTCTAGAAGGACCGTTTTCTTTGATTTTCAGACACAATCAAATCTAAACAGATAAATGAAACAAATAATAACGTCTTGATTACATCCGTTTGGAACAGTGGTCTTTCTCAAAGCTTGGAGGAATTTCTTCGACTGGCAGACTTCAAAAAAGTAAAAGATATATAAAGAAATAATCACATTTTGATTACATCCGTTACAAAACTGTTGTTTCTTATGATCTTTGAAAATAGCATCCGTTTTCTTTGATTGTCAGACTCCAAAGAAATAATATATAGATAAACAAATAATCACATTACATATGTGATATATGTAAATCGTTTTCAGTTAGTTTTTTAATCATCGATTTTTCCTCGGTAGCAGAAATATTTAATTTGCAGAAAATATTTGAAGCTAAGCCGAAGTAACTAGTTGAACAGTGGTAATATCACTAAATAACAACATGAAGAGCCGAGACTTCGCCAATATATGCCATCTCCAAATTCTGGTAGCGCCTAAATACAATCGTGATTTTAATTTGTTTCCAACTGTCAAACCACTGCCAATATTGGCTGCTTATATTGCGTGTGATAAATACCATTTTGCTGCATTTACTTATGTAGCCATTAGGAATTAGATAAGTTACTCATTTATTTATGATAATCTGGATCCAAATAAACATACGTTTTTTTTTCTGTGCATGTAATCATTTTGGCTTTTACGCTGTTAGTCTTTCCATTCCCATGTTTTCAGACAAAATTCGTGCAACAAAACATCAAAGAAATGTATTTAGCGTTGCAATCTTTTTTGCAAAAGATGGTTGATCTCCCCCCCCCCCAAATATATTTGCACCCGTATAGCTATTTATACGGATGATGTAAAGATCAAAAACCACCAAAGTTCCCTAACGAAGCTCAGTACCAGAAACTAAGTGGAGATCGCCAGCCCAAGTACAAGAAAGAGTAAGAAGGTAAGGATGAGAAGAACAAAAACAAAAAGGTCTTACAACAATTTAAATCACATTTTTTAAGTATCATGGCGCCATTTTAAACATTGGAATTGCATGGTCTGCCTAGAAATGTACTGTGAATTCGTTTGATTCTTGTAATTACTTAACCAAACCAAGTAAACAACAATCCCACAAAGAGGAAAATATATGCTTATCTTCGGTCGAAATTCTGATGAAAACCAACTAAATTTACCATGAACATAAAAAACTATTTCAAAATAATGAAATTATTATCATCATTGTTATTATTATTGTTGTTGTTGTTGGTGTTGTTGTTGTTGTTGTTGTTGTTGTTGTTGTTGTTGTTATCACTATTATTATTATCATTATAATAATAATAATAATAATAATAATAATAATAATAATGATAATAATAATAATAATAATAATGATAATAATAATAATAATAACTATCACAATAATCAGTCACAATCACAGAGTAAATAGGAAAATGAAAAACTTGGATATTACCACTACCTTGTGAGGAAGGGGGTGAAATTGTCGAACATTAGAGGTCAGTGTAGTACCAGTAATATTAGGTGCACTCGGAACCGAACCGAAGACATTGAAAACGAAATTGAAGGAACTGGGGATTAGAGGAAGGATTGAGACTGTATTTCAAGACTATGGTACTACTGAGGAGAGGGTTGGAAATATGAGATCTGCGACCCCTTCCTGTTAGCGTAGGCCGAACAGGGAGAGGAAGGAAAAATGCTAGAAGAAGAACAGACCACCCTGCCGCTGTGATATGTGAGGGAGATATGAGAGGAAGGCTGGACACATGAGGAGACTTACTGTCACCCCATCTTTTACTTTTAGTCGGTTTAGAGTCGGCTAACGGCATTGGCTGAGATATACACACTACGAGTACTTTCAAGTTTTCCTTGTTTGTATTACTTATTTAAGTGGTTATTTATGTATTCAATTTCCATCTATACTTAGTTCCTTTTCTTTTCATCCGTATGAGATTCTCCTGACACACACACACTTTTATTATGTCGGTCACTACAGTTGGGTCGATAAGTTATTATGCTGTGGACATTTTGTCGAGTAATCATGTATATATATATATATATATATATATATATATATATATATATATATATATATATATATATATATATATATATATATATATATATATATGGGGGGTGTATGTATGTATGTATGTATGTATGTATGTATGTATGTACATATGCATCTATGTGTCTATGTGTTTGCCTCTGTGTATCTGTGTTTATGAGTGTTTGAGTATATTTACATGCTATTATTTTCACCATTTGAAATCCGTCCACCAAATCGACCGTGATTGTTTTCTACACCTAACGCCAAAGTAATCTAAATATCAAATCATTTCCCTTGCCTGTAAACATTAGCTTGCATAAGACTTTCCAACTGATACTGATTGGTCATGACAAAGCAAACGTCCAATCTAAACTGTCGCTCTTATTTAGTTGAGTTTACCATAATTGACTTAAACTCTTTCCGATTACGTCTACTCTTTCTATTCCAGCGGGGTTTCATTACCTACCTATTTTGAACTTTGAGCCCACTCAATGCATGTATTACGCTCAGAGAAGCATCATAGCAAGTTATATATTATAAATACTGGTGTCTGTAACACATTGCGTTAACACATTTAATGCAACTCGTTTCTCTTCACAGTTCTCTTCTCTATTATGCTACCTCTTTCCTTTAGACCACTGATAGGAATGTAAACCGTGTCATATATCTACACATCGTTATATATAGTTGCATCAAGGGCATATAGGAACAAAGTACTACGAAAAAGAAGGAGTTGTTGGTCATTAATGTGGAATGAAATCAAGGAAAATGTCTGAAGTAAACATAAAACGTGTTTTAAATATACTGGATGAGAATGTAAATATGAATAGTTTATGGAATTTCAAATGTATGTAAGCATCACATTGGAAGCTTGATATATATATATATATATATGTGTGTGTGTGTGTGTGTGTGTGTGTGTGTGTGTGTGTGTGTGTGTATTAAGCCCATGCTCGTTCAAGTTTGTTTTTATAAATCCAACTAAGTTACTTTTTCATTTCTACATTTGTTTCGATTCTGACCTCACTATCATCATTAAAAAACAACAAATGTTAGATGATGGTGCCCCAAGAGGGCTTACGCACGTTAATGTAGATTAGCATATATATATATATATATATATATGTTTTGTCTGGTAATTGCTAGTAGTGCACTCTTTTTGAGTCGAAATGGCGAAGACGAAATTGCTATTGATTTATATGTGAGAAAGTTTCGAACGTTCCTGGACCCTAAAACCATAGTTATGTCGGCATTTTAGGATGAGTTCTGATGGAAGGAACCAGAGACTGGGGATGTAGGGGAGAGAGAGAGAGAGAGAGAGAGAGAGAGAGAGAGAGAGAGAGAGAGAGAGAGAGAGAGAAAGATGGACGACGTTTCTAGGCAAACACCGATATAAAAACGGGCGAGTGATTCGTGCTGGTAAAGCTTTGGTGAGTAAAGGAAGGAATCAAATAAGCCCACGACTCAATAATCTGACATGCTCTTTAGAACTTTGGACTGTCCGTACCGTACTTGATTACATAGAAATTTAGTTTCGAGCCAGAGGAAAATTTCTGGCACATTAAAACAGGGTTTAATCGTATGGGTAAAAGATGGCAGTTCCAACGTGTGACAAAGAATTTGGCACCGGATATTATCGCCGCACACGACAATATATACCAGGGTAAACACTGAAACAAACATGACAATATGACAACACATGATTCTGTTTGTACTAGAATTATTCTGTTCTCTTTCTCTCTCTCTCTCTCTCTATATATATATATATATATATATATATATATGAAGAGAGAGAGAGATGCAAGAAAAAATAGACACCAACAGTTTTTCTCTAACCTTAATCAACAATTTACAGAGTGAAGTTTTAAGTAAATACAAAATGTTTAACTAAAAAAAAGATATTATTGATTATTTTGTCCAGCTGTTTTAAGAGCAACAACTCGTTCAGGCATAGATCTCGAAAGTTATGAACTCGTTGTTTGATATATCAGACCATGCTCGGCGTAAAAGATCCAGTAATTCTGGCAATTGCCGTCTAATCTAATACTGCACATACGGGTTCGATGGTATTCATGACAGGGAACCGGAAAAGGAAGTAGATTGATGCAGTATCTGAAAATGGAGAAAATCTTTATTCGCAGAGAAAAAATAATTCTGTGTCAAAAAGTGAAGGACTTATCGGTCATTGCATTTTTTCACTCTTTCTCTACCTTAATATGTCGTGGTTAAAAAGCATCGCCCCCCCCCCCCGGTTGCTCGTCCATAATAATCAGCTTGTTGAAGATAAGTTTTCGCAGTTCTTGAGCTAATTTGATTTTTTTGTCAGACATTTCCTGAGCTATTAAATATAAAACTGTCTATTTATGTTTTATATATATATATATATATATATATATATATATATATATATATATATAGAGAGAGAGAGAGAGAGAGAGAGAGAGAGAGTCATTTGGGTTAAAATTTGTCTCTTTGTATCTAAATTCATGTTCCAATGCAAGTTTTGGCCAATGCACCGGAATATATTAATTCAATACATATGTAGTTGTATATTTTAGAAGAATTCATGCAGAAATATTTTTGAGTGCCACGTTACGAATCCTTTGGTAGGGAGATTCTAACCCTTGTAACATTCAAGGGGATTTGTTTCCTAACATAAGTTGGGAAGCTTGGTCTTCAAATATCACAAAGCACCTGACATCAAATAAGAGGCTTACACATATTGCCATGTACGCACTGGCATCTGCACGTATTTCATTCCTGTTTCAACTCATCTCAAGTTTGGAGAATGCAATCTTCTAATGTTCACTCTCTGACTTTTTTCGTCTGAAAGTAATTGACACTACATCTAGTTGACCATGTTTTGCACGAGATCTATGCAATTTTTGTTATTGTTGTTACCATGTTCTCTATTTATATTTATCACTTCTTTCTTTCCAATCATCTTTTTGTAATCGTCTTCACATGGCTCGCGGTGATAATTTCCCTAATGAACATCCTTATCTCCAAGACATCAGTTTCGCTCTGTTAACTTTTTTCCCATGAGTTGAGAATCAGTGGAAAATAATTTCTTCATCTCATTTATTTATTTTCTAGCGATTTGTTTCATTCATCTGTTTTTTTGTTTTGTTTTTTTGGGTCCTGTCACAGTTTCTTTAGCATTTCCTTCTGCTCTCCGTTGTTTTTTTACAGCTTGAACAACCAAACTTGAAGGGGAAAAATAATTGAAATGTAATAAACAAACATTCCACTATGTTTATTTATACGTTCGTTTTAGCCTTTTTTTTCCCTCTATTCCGTTTTTTTTCTTAAGCTTCATTTCAGTTCCATTTTCCCATCTTTCGTTTAACCACCTTCACCTCTCTGCCCCCCACTCTCACTTCTCTGATCACCTCATCATCTCCTCCTTCTCTCTTGTCTCTTCGCATGCGCATCGCCCACTCGATTCATTTACCTTTTGCCTTCTTTACCACTAGGTTGTTTAAGCAGTAACTGATGACAACTTTTCCATTCACTTTGTCGCTGAATCCGTTCATTACTTTCAGAAACTGTGGTAAAATGTAAACGACACTTTCCTGCAAATAACCAGATCCATCTTCATCAGCAAATGGAATCTCAATACCATTCGCATTTTTACACTTTTTCATAGAAAGGGAAAAAAACTCACCAAAAAAACAAAAAACAAAACAAAAAAAACTCTTCTCTCCATTTCTTTTGTACTGTTTTATGCTACGGCAGAGTTGCATTATATTAGAATAGAAGTGATTTGGGAAAGGAGTTTGAAAGACTTGCACTTAAGCAAGATAGTCGAAATAGTTTGTCACCGACTACACAATAATATAATAAAGGAACATGCTGGTGACGCATTAAATATATATATATATATGTGTGTGTGTGTGTGTGTGTGTGTGTGTGTGTGTGTGTGTGTGTGTGTGTGTGTTCGCATGCATGTGTGTGTGTGTGATCTAATTAACTTGACAATGTGGAATATTCGAGAAAATGTGGGTGTTCATCTAAAAATGTTTATCATCATAGATATAGGCTTGATGCATTTCGCTGAACTTCTTCTCAAAAATCAAACTTTCACATCATCAAATTACTACCCGTTTGTTTGATTACTTCACATCCATTTGAAAAGACACGCACACACAACACACACACACAAGTGAACAGATCCCTGATTTCAATATATATATGAGGTGGATGCATTCATTTCCCAAGGGCTTCAATTCGAAATAAACGACACCATCTATTCTCCTTGCCGTTAACTCTTCGGCCACTCTGCACGTTAAAAACCACTCAATGTCCATTTAAATCAAATTGCCTCATCTTTCTTTAAATGTTATTTTCCGTCTGAAAAATGAATTCGAAAGCAATAATAGAGCGCTTCAGTTAATTAGAATCATTTTAATCGGTCAGCCTCGTAAAATTGTCAAGATTCAGTCATCAAATTATTGATATGCAACGCAGCTTTGATAATAGCTAAATAATTCTCTTTCGGTTTCTTTATAGACCGACTTCAAACTGATATGCAGACATTTTGGTTAAAGTCGTAATGTCAGTCTTGAGGCTACTTAGAGCTACTTGAATACTATGAGAATTCATATGAAGCGTTTCATCGATTTCTCTACGCTAATACCTACATTACCCTCTAATGAACAAAAGCAAAACATAAATACACCATTATCCGTGATGGAGCATTGTTTTACAACCAGCTTGATTTTAATAAGATTGTGTACTTTGATCTTCTCTGACCTTAAGTGAAACTTACAATTCCCATTAAAATCGGACATTAGTACGTCGGTAACGATTACTCCTATTGACGTAAAGTATTGTAAGTGTTGTCTCGGGAAAGACAAGTAATGGAATAAGTTGAAAATTCCATCAGTTTGCTTCCGTCATCCTAGAATTTTCTTTATAGATGGACGTCATATATTTCTATAGATGTCCGATTTATCTTTCGTTCCGTGATACATAGTTTTGTTCCACCTCTCACTAATGGCTGTTTGAACA
Source organism: Thysanoteuthis rhombus (assembly GCA_963457665.1). Lineage (NCBI taxonomy): Eukaryota > Metazoa > Mollusca > Cephalopoda > Oegopsida > Thysanoteuthidae > Thysanoteuthis > Thysanoteuthis major. The sequence goes on from OY735208.1 coordinate 64,527,601, forward strand.
GTGTGACCTTAACGCGATGAAACATAGGTGCTTAAAGCTGACGGAGTAATTTAAGTCACAATGATTCTCCGGGAAGGCTTATACCTTAAATCTGTCGGCTATTTTGACATGCAGTTGAATAGATGAATAAAGATTAATCTCACTGCTAGAGAGATATCACCGCTTGCTGCAAGTGTTTGACTGAAGGACAGGTATATAAATAGGCAAAAGTTGAGTGACGTTTGCGGTTGATTTGAGGAATCAAATCGAAAGTTACTTACATAGCATTTGGATACTCACATTGAAACACCATTGAAAATAATCAAGGGAAAATAGTTTTGCTTTTTTTTTTTCATCTTCCAGTTCACAAATTACCCCGGGGAGGCCGAGACAGTTGTTGCATTCATTTTCCCGTCTATTTTCCTGCTCGACCCTTTTTGAGCTATTCATAATAATCGACTTTGGTCTTGCTAGACCTAAGCCTTTTGGTATGTTTCTGGGAGACGATCTAAACCCCGTCTCTCGCCAGCATGAACAGGGGATAAGACTTTCTCCGTTGAATTCAGAGTTATTTATATCGTATACTGGTTGCCAACCAAGGTTAAAGGGGCTGGTTTGCTCTGTTATATACCCATAATTTGGGCCTAAAGTGTCTATTCACCCATCTTCCATAGATATTACTGTTAAATGATTGCAAACTGTTTCATTCAGATTGTGAACTCGATTTGCATATTCCACTTCATGTGCTGCTAACCATTAAGCCATCTGCACCTTCTATATTTCATACTGACATAGTTTTTTTCTTTTTAAAGGAAATGTATTTAAAAGCTTTCACATTGAAGGTTAAGAGCTCTGCAAATAGAGATGACCTAATCCCCACTTTCTCAGTACAGATTTTTAGAATCAATTTCAATCGTTGTCAGGAATGCCCTACCAATTGAAAGTTGCCCTCTCTAGATTTTTATCTTCTATGTTTGTGGCCAGATTTTAGCTATTACTTCGATTTATTCACATATATTTAGCAGATAATAATAACTCTTGAATATCACTCACTTTATTTTTAAATTCATTTTGACATTAATCTCACCTATAGGGCGCTTGAGACAAGAGATTTCGCTGGCTATTATTAGTTGTGCCATGGAAATAATGCCAAATGTGATGGTTTATTTTGGACCGTTCACATCCCGTCTGTTTTGAAAAGACAGCATGACGTACTAAAGGTTATCTAAACACAAAACTTATCAGTGTTATCGAATGCTATTCAAGGAGTTAATTGATATCATATTCTCAGCAATAGAATAATTATTATATCTTATTTGATCGTTTTCGTGTTTTTACTTGAAATTATGTTACTTGCAGAAGATTAAGTGAAATAGTATTTTGCCATTGTTTTTGAAACACTTATTCTCAAATTTTATTTGACATTATGCTAGACTTTTGCGAAGATTGCAATGATTTTTCAAGAAAGGATCAGCACTGCTTTTTCCCTTCGTGGTACTGATCTATAGTGGGCCCGATTGTGTGGTTTTAATCTTTGCTTGGTTAGCTTAGGCAAGTACAACATTCAAAGTAATCTTGAGTACACTACATAGCAGACGCTTGTGGGCATCCTATTTTGAAAGACTTACACCACGTGATGTTTACAGAATAAATGGAGTTTGATGGATATAAAATCCTTTCCTTTCGTTAATCCTCACACTAAATACGTACCCTGATTATGTCTATCTTTACGTCATCTCATATTATTTTAATTTCAATACATACATTTAGAATAAATTGAAAAAGCCCGTAAGTTTTCTGATTGATTCACCGTTGAGTCAGTGAGCATCAAAAATCTCATAGATTGTACCTCTTAACACTGAATTATTTTACTAAGTTTCCTCTCCTTTCAACACAGCTATCATCAGATAATCGATTTCTATTCTTTGACTTCAATGTCTCCCAATCCAATTCGAGTTGTTCTTTGAAGCTGTGTCATTCCGGACATATTTGGGTTTAGATTTTTCCACGAAGGAAGTTAATCCCCTTTTTCATGTATCAAAGAAATAAAACGAGATCAAATGGGATTTATTCGATTTTTGTTTAGAAGAGAAAAAATGAAAGAAAGGATTTGAAAGATTCGTATTTCGAGATGAAAAAAATATTTATATTGAGCATCAATATGATTTTAAGTGGAAGATAAGGAATGTTCATGCTTTGTGGCTGTTAAAATATCAATGATATTTGTGTCGTTTGCTTTCTAAATTGTTGGTACCTTTCAGTACTAACAACAAAGATTACACTTCAATCAATATTGGTGAGATGATGACATTTGATAGGGGAGTTGTTTTTGGATCAGAGTATTTATCGGCCTAATTATACGATTGTTGTCCTGATAATATTCAACCCAGGTCCATGCCACCTTAGTCACACTAGCTCTTCCATGGGTACCGAATCATTATCTGTAGCAATTAGTAGGTATTAACGGGACCGGGTTCAAGTCAAATATGACTGCCCTACATTTCTAAAGTGGTCCGACTACCCTACTATTTAACTATTGATTGGAAAGGGAAGGGGTCCATACCATTCGAAAGGGTACAAGTAAACACTGAACATGAAATTCTCAGCTGGAGTTTGAGCATCGTTTCCTGTGCCATCAATTGTTAGACCACTGGAAAAGAAGAAAGGATGATGAACAGTGTGGTACAATTTTGAAAAAGAAACAAAAACACTTGATACGTCTTATGGAAGGAATAGACAGAACTCCAAATTAAATAACTGGTTAAGAAAACAAAACCGAATTTGGACTTAATCTTCTCGTTGCTCATGTGTGAATAATTGACAAGCAGAGTGGGACAATCTAATTATGAAGTGACCAATAATCTATTACGGGCCTGTTACCAATATAGTTGCATATAAGCCGGTCAGTTTCTATCGATTTTCCGAACACCCAACCCCAAAAAACACGGAGAAAATTGAGTAATGAAATTATGATAACCAAAAAAATTGCACTCCGTATTTTTGATATTTTAAGTACAAATGTGACTAAATTTTACAAATATGAATGAAAATCTTACAGAAGAATAATCATCATCATAAGTCTTTTATCGTCCGTCGTTTGACATACACCTTCCCAATAATTTCCCACATCTCTCCATCATGGGCATCGCGGAGTCAGTACTCCCTGAATCTGTTTAGTTCGTCTCTCCATCTTGTATTCTGCCGACCTTGATTACGCATTTGATCTTCGGGGATCCATGTTGTGGGTCGTGATGTCTATTGGTTGTCTCCCATCCTTACAAGGTGACTAGCCAATTGCCATTTGAATATTCTAAACATTTCTTTTCTAGCAAGGTCAGTGTTTTTTAAACATATTTTTATCTATGGCGATGATGTATTTCTGTATAACTTTTACCGGCATGAATCACACCCTTTCGCCTATCTACTCGTATCAAAGAGATTGCAATGCTGTATCTGCCTCTAGGTCACTGGGTTAGAAGTGTTTTCAGATTACAAAACGTAGCAATATATTGAATGTGTACAGAGCCTGTAATGTTTTAATGTGATTTCACACAATTTCAACAGTTTCAAAATAAAATGTAATTGGTTGAAATCATTTTTATGAGTTTAATATCCCTCTGTTCCTACTTCTTTGGAGTAATATTTCACTTTTTGTGACACGTAACAAAGTATTCAACTCTCAGGGTCTGGACAGGCACATTATCTCTATTTTCAATAACTCTCACATTCATCGAACGTGATTTGATACGAACTAAAGCCTTATGATGAAAGGAAATCTAACTGGTGCCAAACTTCCAAGTGTTTAGGGTTGGTCTAGAATATCCTTGCAGGATTTTACATGCACCCCATAACAAATTATCATTAACAAGGAATGTTATTGATTAGCTTAGCTGAGAGTATCAGTGTTGGGTTCCCGGTAATTATTCTACTTATGATAGGAATAATGGCTTGTTAGACGAACTTATTTACCATTGTATCTGGGCAACGTGGTCTTTAATCATCATTACATATATATATATATATATATATATATATATATATATATATATATATATATATATATATATATATATATATATATATATATATATATAATGAGAGTTGAGGCTATCACACTAATAGAATCAGTAGCAGGCATCAGATATCTATTGACTGATGGTTACCTTGAGTGAAGTGAGGATAGATAGCCTACTCGATTGAATGAAACATTTTAAGAAAAGTAAGCATTGATCATCTATCCATTTGACTCTGATAATTTGCCGTTTTAAATAATATATTCATGAGTTGTATTTAAAACATAATAAATACTAAAATGTGGTTCAACTTTAATCGTCAAATGCTCAACAACTTAGAGCCGCGTGACCATTTTTCCCTTATCAATCGATTAATAGACGGTCTAAATATAGAAACAAAATATGAGCAAACCAGACGTTTTATATGCCGACTCTACAAATGAAAACAAATTCGGTCAGTTTTCAATTTATTGCTATTCACTGCAGAGTTTATTTTGTTTTGTTTTGTTTTGTTTTTGTTGTTTTTTTAATGTCCTGAATTATTTCTATTGATTGTACCGCCGACTGAATGGTACCTAGTTATTGATTTTAGCCACGAAAGTTAAAATACTTTTATTCTGACATCATTTTTTGTTCGTTTTTAACGACTTTACATTATATTAGCTTTACATTATATTACTTTATAACTTCTGCTTTATTTTATGCGTTTTTTCTATCTCTTTTACAACATTTCACCGAATTTCATTTGTTATTCGTAGTTTCAACTTCATTTGTGATTTTTGCATTTTTAGTAAGATTATTTTTTTCATTTTTGGAAAGAGAATTCTGGCTTTTTTTTATTCAGCTTTCAATTGAGAAATTCGTACGTTTTTCGGACCTGGGTTTCTCGATAATTTTCTTAATTTTCTTCTCCTTATTTCATGCTGGTTGTTCCGCCCATTTTCCCTACTTAGTCTCCAATTTGTTTTTCAATTTAATGGAGATGTGGTTCCTCGACAAATGTTTGTAATTCCTTCTTTGTATAATTCATTTCAAGTTCCTCTCAGCAACAACTCGAATAATAAACAGATTCCTATGCATGTATTAGCAAAAGTATTTGTCTACACAGGTTTAAACATCTTATCAAGTAAAAAAAAGGAGCTTTCAGTCTTGTTAATGTTTCCTTCCACTTACGCACGCACACGCTTGCGCGTGCACACGCAGACACACACATACACACACACAAACACATAATTATATTTCATGTGTGTTTGTGAACAAGATTTGTTTAAGATATTCGTCTGGTGCTCTCCACATACTGAGGAGTGCAGCTTTCTTTTGTTTCTGTTGTATTGCGGTCATACTAATTGCCACGAACGCTATGTAA